>LD350285.1:95888-116722 GCA_001465055.1 Ptychodera flava | reverse complement strand
AAGACAGTTACGATTCCTAATAAAGCAAGGCAAATTTGTTGCTTTCACAATTTTCCCTTCAAATACAACAACGTTCATCAAACAAGGACAAACTGTACAGACCTAGCCTAGCCCTTTGTAACGACATATGAAAAACAGTAAGCGTGTAATGACGAATGAATTCCACAATGCTTGCCCACTGTCCCTCCGCAAATCGTAGTTTGCCGTATAGCATTGAGGAATTATAGCCCCGCTCCTGGCTCCATGATCGTAGCGAGCGACAAACCAGAGAAGTAGAAGAGAAATCCGTGGACTAACGTACGCTTGGCCGTAAAATAAACCCACGAAGGTTACTATTTGTATTTACTAAAGCAATTTTTCTGTCACAGTATCAACCGATGCCCGATGGTAAGCTATTAGCCCAACAGCTGGTATTAGTCAAGAATGCTCGGCTATGACTACCCGTAGCCATATTATAGCCCTACCGCACAGAACAAACTAGCATGCGTGCAAACTGACGGCAGGGTAGCCATCGAGGCCCTTCTTTTATTGACATGTACTCTCTGGTGCAGCCACCCAAGTCTGTGTGCGGTGATTTGTGTTCACCCATTTTATTTTACTCCATTGTAGAGGAGGGGTAACGAAGTAAACGGAACATGTACAAAGAGCAGTTAGAGATCCACACAGCATAGTAACTACACTGTAAAAATATCTTACGCTTGAAGTGTCTTTACGCGTTTAAAATGGAGATTTTGGTGTTAAAATTTGAACGACTGGTGTTCATAATGTGAACACTAGTGGCGATAACCCTTGACCCGAACGTGATAGATACGCCGTGCACAGCATCGCACAGTACAATAAATTACCCACGATTCTCTTTGATTTGTATCCTTGAAGCCGGGTTACTTTTCTTAAAACTTTTTTTCAGTTCTGTATGCAAGCAATATTGTGCAGCATCAGAATAATTGATAAATAATATCAAGTTAAAGTAAAGTTAGAAATTTTAGTGAAAGTTTCCAAATTACCATTGAACAACCATGGAAGTCACGTTTTGTAGGTACTAAAAATGCCATACTTTCTAGGCAGCAAGTTATGACGAACTGAAGGGGTCATTCTCTGAGAAAATTTAGAATGCAAATTTCTTTTGTAGTTTCTATTGGAAAAAAAATCACTATCCCTTTGTTTCAAAAAACAGGTGCAACTAGTCTCCCTACTTTCCACCACATTATTCTGTATGGCTGAAGACAAAATCAATGGAAAACTTTACAAAAATTCTATCTCCTCTCTCAATCTTGCATAATTTTCCAAATCATTTAGAAAGAGCATTGAGAAGAATGTTGTCGTTAAAAGTACGGTTTCAGAATTTTTACAGCTAGTCTATAAATTTGTCTACACGTGGAAGACCTGGTAGACTTCTCAGGGAAATCTCTGAGGATACAAATCATAATGATTTATGGGAAATCTACAGTACTGTGCATCGTTGTTTAATCACTGCTAACTCAAGTTTTTGTAGGTACAATCGCAAGTAAAACAACATTTAAATACGATTGTAGAGTATACACTATATTGTTTCAGCATATGAGAGTTGGCTATTTTATTTTTTCATCAGTTGACGACAAGAAGCCGATATTTTGTAAGTTTTAAAAAGAGGCATTGTACATAAAAGTCCCCCTTCCCCTTAACATAATCAGTCCCTTGTCTTTTATTTAACGTCTTATCGCCAATAATCAGTCCCTTGTCTTTTATTTAACGTCTTATCGCCATATTACCTACTATTGCATATTTTCAGGATGTGAAAAGTTGGATTTAACTGAAATCGAACAGTTGTTACAGAAGCTCGTGGAACAGAAATTGAAGAAGATTAGTGTACAGGTAGCTGTCTGAAAATAAGCGTGAGGACCTCATTTCATCTCCAATGTCGATTTAAACTTTGAATGGTCAGTGACTGAATTTTAATAAGTTTCTGTATTTTTTGTTCTAAGTTAACCTGAACTTTTGTAGCACGCTATGATCGACTAAATTTTGCTCGAGAATAAGCTTTCACACACGTGTAGTTTCCCTAAGAGATACAATGGGTGGAATGAAAAAATAAAGCTGGAAGTGACAGAAAATTCCGATTGAAAAATTTCCACTCTGACAAACTGAACTTTCTGAAATTTTCTGTCACTTTCTGCTTCAAGCCTTCACTCCGCCTTTGCATCTGATGAAGAAGACGTAAAGTATTTGAATGTTTATGCTCCAGTAACATTAAGTTGATCATAGCCTACCAAATCTTAGATTATTTTGTATTGTAGATCAACACGTCTTTTGTTTTTAGCAACTTTGCTACACTAGTTCTCAGTGATGATCTTAAAAAGATATGTTCAAATTATGATGAAATCTTCAATTGTGTATTTTTGTAAATATTTTTCCACGTTTTGGTCTGGCCATCCGTAAGCGAGCTGTCAAAGATTTTCTACATACCACTGAGGAAATGGCTAGTATTTAGTTTGATGCCATTGGTATCAGACTGCAGTTTTCTTTTATAAGAGAACTTCAGCAAATGCTTGTTGATACATAGAACAAAACGAGGTCAGAATTAGTTAATATGTTTTTAATTTCTGAGAAGTATATATTTTGAAATGAGACTGATTTATTATATTGTTTATTTTAAAATATTACAAAGAAACCCATTTGTTTTGAATTACTTGACTACTTGACATGTTGTGTTTCATTTAGTGTGTTCAACTATGTACTATGTGCACCAAGGAAGCCTTGACTATTTTTTTTCAGAATTTACAATTGTCTATACAAAATGTCTTTAAGAAACCATATTACAACAAAGAAGTTTGCATTTCATACATATACATGTTCTCAACACGATAAGTAAGCCACAATATTTAAGTAAAACCTGTTTTGTCATTACTTTGTTCATATTTTTAAACTGACCTGCAGTGTTTATGTGGATTTTCTTTTGCTTATGTTTTTGATAGGAAGTTGTTAACATTGTTGGTATTTTCCTTTTATATACTTTATAAAGTGCCAATGTTAATTTGCTCATGTTACGCTAAATGAGAGTATTTTACCCAAGACTTTTTTGTGTGTCTTTAGAATAAAATAATTTCACTGAATATCAGTGGTCTGCATTGTTTTTTTTTTCAAGGCTTGAACAACCCCTGAAGGCCCAAAATAAAAAATGTTCTACAAGTGCACATCATGTTTTCTTGCCTTTATCACACTTATGGTTTCATTATTCAAAACTCATCTGCTTAGATTTTGCTCACTAAATTTAAGTACGAACGTTTCGTCCTTATATAAATATTTCCATCCGTTCCTATTTGTGCATGACAGCTTTCCCCCACACAGATGGTGGCTATGGCCTATTTGGGCCTAATCGGCCATACCAACCACGTCCATTAAAATTCATGACTTTATTTTTCTTGTTTACGCACACACTTTATCAATGGGAATCTGGGGTATGGCTATTACATCAAGTTGACAACATCTACAAATGGGCAGTGAATTCAGATTGTTTTTTATTGGGGTAAGCTCCATGCTCCTTGTACGACAGTTGCAATTTCGAATAAAGCAAGACAAATTTGTTGGTTTCACTAATTTCCTTACAATGCTTGCCCTATAGCATTGAGGTGCTAGCTTCGGATCCGCTATAGCAAAGTGATGCTAGCTCTGCTCCTGGCTCCATGACTGACCATGGAGGTAGAAAAGAACTTTATACCTCTTTCGACTGATGTACGCGTGACCTAATATAAAGTCATGAGGGTTACTATTAAAGTTATTTTCTGCCACAGTATAAGCCGATGCGCAATGGTCAGCTAAGACCGGTAGGAGTCAAGAGTGCATGGCTATAACTTCTTCGTGGCCGTATTATGGCCCTACCACGCAGAGCAAAGTAGACGCCAAAGAAGTCGCCGAGGCCCTTCTTTTATTTTACATGGGGTCTTTGGTCCTTGAAAACTTTACAGGCAATTAAGTCTGTGTATGGTGACTTATGTTCGTCCACAGTGTTCCCCTCTATTGTGGTGCAGTAACATAGTGAACGGAACATGTACAGGACGGTCCACACAGCATCGTACACAGCGCATCAGAAAAACATGAGAATTTTGTCTCTTTATTAGAGAGGGATTGAATGCAAACAGTTAGCACCTAGTTTACGGGCATGGTCGTCGGAACGGACCTCAAAGGTCGCTTTGGACCCCTACGAACGATATAAAAACTGTCCAAGCTGTACGTTGGTGATTGATAAAAGTTAAAACATGTTTATCTTAATGTACACTGTAAAATTAAAATGCTGCAGCTATTTTGGCATCATGCATCTATATAATAGTGTATGAAATACAATGTTTGAAAACAAGAAAGTTGTACATGCACCGTTCCGATGACCAACGCCCTTTAAAGCTTGTGGCAACTTTTTAGAGAACACAAACTGACACACCCTGCATCATTTCCTCTGGTATTAACAATCCATGTAGGCACAGATCCTGTCCCTGATGTAGAAGACATCATAGGTTTTTGACTGAGTGAGCAATATTATCAACTCGGATGATATAAATAATTTTACACAATTTTAGAAACCCCTTTGTGACAATTAAGGCGTTTTACTACCGTTATAATGCGTAAACATACCTCAAAATTCGAAATAACAAAGTAATACACAAAATTGAGTTAAGGTACTTAAATACCTTTTAGACACTTTCAGATTTTTATTTTTTTCTAAATTGAACACGTCCCAAACCCCAATAATGTATACATTTTCTGAAAGCCCTGATATAGAGCTATTCGACCGAGCACAGTACACGGTCATTATTTGCATAGGAGTCACGTGACAAGCGTTTTGCTGAACCTTCCAAAAACCGGTTTTTCCCGCCTTATGCGAACACGCTGCAAGATTTCCGGTTGGAATTTCTTCATTGAAAAGCCTTGACAATATCCTTCAAAACCGTGTCTGGGATTTTCTTTATATGCCTTTGTTTTTTTTGATGCGCTCTTAAAGGTGTTAGATGAGGGTGCTTTTCAAGGAATTTTAATCATCACGCCATATAATTTGAATGGAGCCTCCGGGAAAAAATCGCAGACACGTTTTTGAAGGATATTGTCAAGGCTTGTCAATGAAGAAATTCTAACCGGAAATCTTGCAGCGTGTTTGCATAAGGCGGGAAAACCCGGTTTTTTGAAGCTTCAGCAAAACGCTTGTCCCGTGACTCTTATGCAAATAATGACCGTGTACTGTGCTTGGTCGAATAGCTCTATATCAGGGCTTTCAGAAAATGTATACTTTATTGGGGTTTGGGACGTGTTCAATTGAGAAAAAAATAAAAATCTGAAACTGTCTAAAAGGTATTTAGCTACCTTAAATAGGCTCACAAATATTCGTAATCAGCTTTTAAAACTATGTTTTCACATCAATTTATTCTACTGCGTGAGTGCGATCACCTCAAATTTTCACTTTACGGTGAAACAAGAGAAACACGATCTTAATCAGTCGTTATCATCTCCTCGCAGTGCAACAATTTCGGTTGTGGTTGAATGCAGAAGTGGACATTCTACATCCAACGGGCAACTATTAGCGCTTGTTTCCAACTTTTACTAAGTGAAACGCATTTATCAAATTCATGTCCGATAAAACCGCTTTATTAGCACTAACTCAAATTTATGACGGATGTATCTTGGTTCCTAAATTACATACAAATGAAAAAAACGTTAAATTCTAAAGGATAGGATATGTTTCAACTAAATGTGACAAAAGATTAAATGCAGATCTTTCATTTCACATGTCATTCATTAATGCCTTAAAGTTTGCAATCATCATTTTCGTCGCGAAAGGAAGCTTAAAACAGCATTTGTGTTTTTTGTCGGTTGGCTAACATGTTTTTCAGAAAGCAAAGGTGAATAATATATGGTAATTACATAAGGCAAAAACACGTTTCCACTTCTAAGGGTTAGGCTATTGCATGTGTTTTGACCCATTTCCACGATTTTGTATCAATTTCGTCCTTTCTGTTTGATTTAAATTGTTTGTATGTTCGTTTGCCTCTTAGCGTTTTAGGGAAATATTTTGTTTCGATAGTTTGAGGGGGTTACATAACTGAAGATAAAAAACGTAATCCTGTCCTCTTGAAAACAATGAAAATACCGAATTTCAAGATTTTGCTGAAACTTTTAGGCAACTTTGCCATCAAAAGCGTGTCACCGTTGCATCAATTTCGTAGCGCACGGTACTCACAGTCAAGAGGCTGTTATTCTCACCATACGGCCCGTTAGATACAAAGTCACAATGCAAAAGAGTAATTGTTTTGGTAAAATAGGTCTTCAGACTCTGGAAAAGGCACTATGCATGCACTGTCAATTGATAGTGATGTCTCACTTTTCGAGGAATATTTTTCAATACTTGTTGTTTCTCAAGTTTTGAGTTGCTTAATAAAAGTGTAAGTATTACAGTTGCACGCCTTTTCCCGTTATTACTGTCATTCGATCCAATCGGCTTTTTACCGAAAATAATATGCAGTTTGACAAGTTCTGCAGCACTTTGGCCATAATTATGTTTTTAATTCTTAAGCAAAGAACTGTGTTTTAGTAACTTATCACTACTAAAGTCTCGTTTGTCGATAATCTGCATTACAAAAGTAAAGAACTACAATTATTCTGGAAACGTAGTAAGTAAGTCATTCTTACGTATAGTGATATTTATTTTATACGTTCTTGATAGGATATCCAGGGGCTTTGATTATTGTTTGTTAACCACATGATAAGAAATCTAAAATTAAACACAAAAGCTTTGTAATTCTGCATTAACCAAAATACCTACAATCTATGCATTTAATTACAGTTAGGCTTGGTGTTATAATAGCAAGTTGTGTATTTGACTTCCGTTGATTTCCTTGAACTATATGTCTGGCACACAGTCTCACTAATGGAATCAAACACTATAAGTAGAGGCAATCAGACAACTGCATTACATTTATTAGAAACTGAATCTGAAATATTTTTGAATACATAGTAAAAACTTGAGAAGACAGAAAAACTGATAATGACGACACTAAACAATTATTTTTTACTGAAAGATAGATATCGATCGTTTCGCTTTGTGTGCGATTTCTTAAATTGTAGGTGTGTACATATCCCTAGCTTATTTAAAATATTCTTTGAATGACCAGAAAGTTTGTATCAACAAGTTCAAATCAATCTATATAGTAAAGATGTATTAATTGTATGGTAACAAGTTTAGTTCAGTATATTGAAGCCTTCTGTAAAAATTATAGCCAGTTAAAAATAAGGTCTGTTTGAAAATTGTATAATTTTGACGTTCATTGAAATCCAGGCTTACACTTGAGTGTTTAAATGTTGAAGAGGTGAAAAAACAACGTGATTGTTCTGGATGATCGGTAGGCATTTTTTCATTGAATGTCCAATTGACTTTGTGTAACCTTTTAATTTTCTCTTTGCTGCTTCATCTCTTTTGGCAAGTTGACAAATCCATTTTCACACAAACTAATCAACAAATTTCTCCATCTTCGATTTAAAGAGCGCTTGTCACGATGGGCCCGATGACTTCCACGCCAATGTGAGTCTATGAGAAAAGAGAAGAAATATGCTTGCTAACAAAATATTTAAAAAAATCAGCACACTC
Organism: Ptychodera flava; assembly: GCA_001465055.1. Lineage (NCBI taxonomy): Eukaryota > Metazoa > Hemichordata > Enteropneusta > Ptychoderidae > Ptychodera > Ptychodera flava. The sequence continues at coordinate 109,119 of LD350285.1, read as the reverse complement.
TAGAATTGGTCTAACAATCAAAGGAGATTTCTGGACATTTTAACAAACTAGACATGGAAAAACAACATAAACAATATACGACCACAGTCTTTCAGTTAACACCAAAACAAAAAACATGACAAAAACGATCGATAAGAAAAGAAACTACACGATGATTTGCATGGTACGGGAAATTATATTTTCATATATGATACTTACGTATGATCGACATTATAAAGCATACGTTCGAATGGCGTCACATCCTCATATCAAGTTTACATCTTCACTGAAGAAACGTCTTAAGGGAGGCAATCACCTTTTCATCGTTGACGAGTTTATTTAGTATTGTCTTCAATTCCGAAAAGTTTTGTCTGGCATTTGGGTCAGCACTCCAGCAACTCAGCATGATAGAGTATCTGTAAATGTCAGTTGTCAAATATTTTCGGGGTCAACATCTTCGAAACAATGTACTTAGAAGCGCCAATACAATGCATGCAATACACGTCATAAAACGTCTTGGGTTTTTTCCTAATTTTTGTCGCCAGTACATGTAAATGGATAAAATATATCTGTCCGATTAGTCAACATTTTTTTACCAACGGAGAGGAGTGACAATGTTGTAAAGTAATTATAATGTTACTGTCAATGCGTTGTTGATTAGGAAATTCATAAACAGGTGACAAAATGCCAAATGTCCGCGGCCAGTTACAGTCATTTATTTTATTAATTGCCAGAAATCAGGTCATTCAGGACGGTAAATCACTCAAAAACCGAATATGCTTACCTGTCTTTGTCGCACTGCAGCGGTTTCGGCATTCGATATCCTTTTCGCAGTGATGATTTCACTTCCATATTGGACAAAACAGGATATGGTTTGTTTCCTGACAGGGATTTACAAACATTCAGTTAACAGAAACTAATCAAAGTAACAAAAAATAAAAACAAAACATTGCTTTCAGTAGACAATCGGCTTAGGAATTATGCCACACTCGTCGTATCCACTGAATTTTAAAAATGGCACGTTTTAAAGTGATCGAACTCCGCTGATAACAAACAAACGTCTAACGTAATCATTCAGCGTACGCTGCTACTGAATCGATAGAAAACTTGCAAAATATTCATACCCATAGTGACAATTTCCCAAAGTAAGATACCAAATGACCAGACGTCACTTTTTGTTGTAAAGACAGTTTCATTAATGGTTTCGAGAGCCAACCATCGAATCGGTAAACGACCCTGAAAAGTAAAATGATGTATAACACTAGAACCACTTTTTTATTTTTTTCGCTTTGCAGGTAACAATAATGCATAAACTTATTATAACATGCTAAAGAGATATGTATCTGAAATGATAATGGATTATAAACATTGTGTGGACACCATGAGAGAGTCATAACTCTATTCGTTCTTTTCTATGGTCACCTGACACATTTTGATTAACAAACATATTAGTTTAATAAACGGGCCCTCCAAATTGCAAAAGAGGATTAAGTAAAATCGCTTGCAATTCGCAGTGATACATCCACAGCAATGCAGCTATTACTATTGTTCAAACTTCATTTCTACCCTTTGACATGGAGATATCTTATGACAAGCAAGCACATTAATTACAATATTTGAATGCAGGTTTATATTTTGAATAACAAGATTGTTTGCAGGTGATTGTGTGAATCGGCAAGCACTGGCACCAAGTCAGTGACATGGTAAGGACGGGAATCCAATTCATTTAACCATTAACAGCAGTCTGATGTTTTGTGCTGAGGACAGTAAGGTAAAACGAGGTATTAATCGTCAATGTTTTATCTTTAAAAGGAATATCAAACGCCGATTTTGCTAAAAGTGTGCATAAATAAAATTATACAAACGATGATACAGATTACCTTCGTCTTGCGTCCATATTGACGTTCATCAACGACGGCATTGGCTAGTCCAAAGCCTGCGATTTTACAAACGCCGCGTTCGTTTATAAGTACGTTGCGAGTTGCAAGATCTCGGTGTATGCACTGCAAGAATAGATATACAAATTCACAAAGAATTCTGAAAATGATAGTAATTTCGTCATTTCTAAACCTCAAAAGTGAAACTTTTAACTTTTAACGTGAATTTGATTTTTGTAAGAGATATATGTAATAGGGAAACTCAATTACCTTCGACGAAATAAATTCCATCCCCATGGCAATTTGGTGAGAATATTTCAAGAGGTCAGCGTTTGTAGATGTCAATTTTCCGTCTTTAAAATCTCTTTTGATGGCTGTGTTTTTATCACCGATTACCCGCAGATGCGTTTGTAAGTTTCCCTGTTCTATATATTCTAAAATGATGTAATATGGCTCTGAAACGAGGGATATGAATCAACAGGACGAAATCATTTACTTATTGTTAATGAAAATATGATAAAATGATACTTTGTGTTATCATATGGTCTTGCAAAAGGCAGATCATTCAGCATAATGTTATAAAAATAAAGGAAGAAATGACAAACGCCTTTAACATGACGGAACAGTCAAAGGCACGAGCAAGCAAACACCCAACGACAAGAAATAACACTAAAACATAACAAATACATCTTAAATAAGAAAACTATCAACGGAAAGGCTATATAAAAAACTTAATAAATAAAAAAATAAATACGTATTTTATAGCAACATGAACCTTAACGATAAGAGACAGGTTCTTACGTACCAGTCTGACGACAAAATCCAAGCATCGACACAACATTTTCATTGCTGCCAATAGACCTCATAAAATATGTTTCTCGTAGGAAACTCTTCTTATCTGCTGCGCCAGCATCATCTAAGGAACAAGAACAAGGCAATTTACATCAAATCAAATTTGTTCTCTTGGTATGATTTATTTATAACCCTGTTTATGCATGCGTCTCTTTTGGTACGTTCCTGTGTTAATGCTATGAAAAACAATTCCGAATGCCGGACTATTCTTCATTTATTAGTAATACTAATTCGCTTTGATTACAGCGGAATTGAAATGCTAATATATTCAACAATACACATGTTTAGCCTGCAACTACCCGTAACCATGTCAACCGCATGTGATTAGCAGCCAACAGACCGCTAGAGTGTAAATTTACCACAAAATTTACCACAATTTGCAAACACTTAAAATTGAAACATGCTACCATTACGTTAGTTTCTTGATCTGTCATATTTTATATACCTTTAATTGTTTTTATTGCAACAATTGTCATTCCTTCTATACCAGCGATGTTCCAAGCTTCCGCTTTGATAACTTTACCATAGGCACCCTCATAAAGAACCTCTCGTAGACAGATAAATTCTCGCGAGATTTCAAGGTACTGTTACAGTAACTTTCCTAATTCTAGATAATCTGCTTGGCTCTTTAAATGTGGCAATAGCGGCGCATACGTGTGCTCTCTACCCTGCGTAAGATAAAGGTTATTACTGTGATCAGTTAAGAGGAACTGTTGTATTGAAATAAGCGAACGATTTGGCAACAGAGACGTTGAGTTGAAAATTATGTTATTGCACGATTTTCGACAAATTGTAGATTCGTTCTTGAATTACATAATAGAAAACTGTCTCAGGTACCTATAATGTAAGTATTTTTTGTTGTGTAGATATTGGCGCTTGACGAAAACAGAAGCGCAAGTAGATGACATCAACAATTAAGCCATTAAGAAATATTTGAAAATCAAAGCAGGTCCTTCTTTTTGTTATCTGTTTGTTAGTAGCACTAACCTTTCATTAGTTAAGCATTCAGACAGATCCATTTCGAAGTAATGCGACCTGAGATTTTTAGTTTTCTATATTTTTGAAGTACATATATATAATTTCAATATAATTTACTAAATCACCATTTCTAATACTGAATATTCAATATATATTTAGATTGTATACCGTATCTGTGCAATGATCTCATGGCAATACTTCATACACCCGATCCATATCGTTTGCAAGATTTTGGTAATTGCCAATTACTTGATCTTCCGTCAGAGTATCATGACCCGCCATATTTTCTCTTGTCGTGTCTCCCGCTTCATCTCTTTTCGAGTTTTCCTTCGAAGTGCATTGAGGCTTCATGTCTGTTTTACAAAAATATGAAGAATTATTATATCTTCATATAGTATTGTGAGACATTCAAAATAGTGACATAGCATTTAATCGGATACACGGAAAATATCAATAATTACCTGCGTACAGTTCCATGTAAGATTCATTGGAAAGTCCGTCCGTTCCAAGGCTACAAAGCATATTAATTGTTGTTTCAAGTTGGATACAGCATTGATATGGAAAAGTAACGATAATAAAACAGTCAACCTCCATCCATATTGTGCATACAAGGCTGTATTATGTAACAATTTACGGATATTGGGGAAATAATTTGGTCGCACATATTGATAAAATAACGAATACGTTCTGAATATGGATTATACATTTCAGGGACCATATTTGCTGTTTTGTGTTTTAGTACATCGTGTATTATCAGAGCAGCAACTTTTTTTGCATTCATGATATCCCTGGGTATCTTACAATCATAAAAATGCGTTGAATATAAGATTTGAGCAAGTGGGTTCTTGGTCTAATTTCAGTAACTGTTATAAAATACTATCTTTGTCGGAGTTACTTTTGACGATTAATTAAGCAATAACCCCCGCCGCAGGAGGGTATACACGAGATTTTGGTACAATGCGCGACATATAGCACGAGCCGATATGCTATTTTATTATATCAACTTGCGTGTATTTGTTGTCTTACTTGGGTATTTTCATCACTCTGAGCGCCAAATGCAGAAAACGGACGTCTGAGAGATCGAACGTTGGGATTCCGTACAGGCACACAGTATCCTACGCTAAATACGCATTACGTCCATATCGACATTGCATTTTATTCACATGCAACATGAACAATACTTTAAAAAAATACCTGCTGCACTCACACAGAAAGTGGGTCGCGAGTTCAAATCAAAAGAAAAAAGTAACAATTTTTTTCGTAATTTTACATAGGAACAATAGTCCTGGCTTTTTGGCATACTAAAAATAGATTTGTCTTATTCTGTACCGCATACCGTCGCGACATTCAGTGGTGGCCCAGTGAAGTAACAAGATCTATTTTTGATGGATAATTTGGACGTTAATTGTACCAGAAAACCAGCAGTTTTAAAATAATCAAGACTTACGATGACTGCAACTGTGATGAACAGTTGTGCAGAGTGTGTTGCCCGATGCAGGGAGAGCTGGACGCTGACACTGCTCGTTGCATTTGATGTCAAATATCGTCGCAGTCGCCAGGAGTCATCCCATTGTTATTTTGAACTCCTTGGTATACATCGTGAGGACATCCCGATCTGTTATAGCCCAAATTTTGGTAAATAATATCTGACATACCGTTTCTGTGAGGAAGTGTCAATTTATTTGTGTATGAACAAATGCAATCTTCATTTTAAAGAGCGGTACTAGGATATATCGCGTCTCGACTCCAGCAAAGTGCACGGTGCGCTGTCGCCCTAATATTTGTGTGCATCACATCCCAAACTTGCTGCTTCAGAGATGTCTTTCATCATCGATCCCAACTTATTTACACCAAGAGGTGAGTTACAGACCCACTCTTTATCTGTGTATCAAAATTCGGTCTTCGATCTTTGAAACAAAGTGGACTCTTTTTGTCTTTCTCGAGGGTCTATGGTTTCGATAGGTATGTTCAAATGCACCGACCGGGCAATTTTCGAAAATGCTGGTTTAGGGGCCCGTTTTAGCACTGCTATCAGTTCTAAAACAGTATTTTAGCATCGAAGGAATGAGCTCTCGTCCAATCAGAATGGCGCATGGTAGCATGATATAATATAATATATCTTATTTATTAGAATTCAAGCTCTGGTTGATGGCTAATGCTTCTAATTTTTGACCAACCATATTGTACAGCCACGACTGCGGGTTCAGGTTCTGAGATTTGTTTCCTAGTTATACTTTGTTGGCGTTTTGATGAAGAGAGTCACCCTAGGGCGTTCCTGTCTTTTGTCTTGGTTACCTCAACTTAGGATAAAAACTGGATCACACTCTACTGCATGGACTGTAATTATTACCAAATATCATAATATATCTTCTACCGAGTTTTCGTTGCACAAAATTAGTTTAAACGTATGATATCTTATGTATGTTTCAGATCATTGGAACTAGAACGTAACCTCTAGGTCTTTTTTATTTGACTTAAGTCCTTCAGATGATCAGTCACTTGAAAAGTGACAGAAGTTCGTCAGATTAACCTATACCTAAGGTAGACGCGTATCGTTTTATTCTTGTGAAGATATTGATGGCCTTACCGTTAGAAACCATTCTATTACTTGAAAAAGATCCAATGTAACTGTTGTATTCATTGACACTATTTATCGCATAAATAATAATATTGCAAGAACGTTTACGTTGTATTAGAATTACCTGAAGAAAGCAAAAGAAGAAAGCAAGAAAGAAACAACGATTTAATATAATGTTTTCTTTGACAAAGCATACGATAGTATAAGAATACATACTTTATACATCTTGTTTTAGTTAATTTGTTCACAAAAACTACTTATCTCGTTCATGTAATATCTCCGTAGTTTTAGTTTGGTATTATTTCATTGATAGGTTTCGCGTTTTTCCTTCTCGTTTACACTTGGCAAAAATGCTTGATATACAACAATATATACACATATACTGATTCTGTACATGTGTCAAATACGTTAAGTATACACGTACGTATACTAATAAAATGCAAAACTACAGTGTACACAGAGTGCAAAGATCTGCATTACGTATACTCATTATCTGCATAGATATACGCTACGCATATCAACACATTTGAATGTTCCTTCTACAAAGATATTCGCTACGTATGCAAGTAATATTGTGTTCCATATACGTGAATATACGTAAATATACTGAACTTATATTAAGCATTTTGGCCAGTGTGAGATTGTGTAAGGATTTGAAAAGCAATGCGCCTCCAATTCAGAGGTTGCCTGTTGATTTAAGTCTCTAGATCTGCTATGTCCACTTTATTTTGACGTAGTGAACGCTTCTGAAAATGTTAATCTAAATAATTATGTTCTCAGGTTAACCCTTGATTTATATGATACATCAGTATATAAGGAAATTAAATATCGCTCGGTATGAAAACAGTTATCCTTCTTGTGTAAACTAAATAATAAAATGAACAAAACGTGTGCCTTTTCGTCGAACTGATATTGAGAAAGAAATCATATGAGATGATCGGTATCTGATGAAGCTCAAAGCCTTACTCAAACATAAATACACTTCTTTAATTAATGAGTCTTACATTTGCTTGGCTTGTTGACGTTACATCGTCGACAAAAAAAGCTAAGCACAAAAATTAGTATTACAAACTCTGCAGCCAGAGCCACACTGAGCGCAATCACGAGGTTTGCAGATGAATCTGATGAGAAAGAAAATTAAGGAACGTTTTAACGTCTACCTAACTTATAACACACTGATATGGTTGTTGACATAGTGGTTAAGGGTCGATGACTGTACTTGCACCAACTGTTAGGGAATTGAGTGCAAAGTCGATTGTATATCAATCCAGTATCCCGAAGAGCTGTTGACTTTTAAACTAGCTGACACAGAGTTCTTGTTGGGGAAACAGAAAATCATATTGAATGGGACTTTCAATTTGATAAATGCTGGACTTGGTAACTCTTTAGGGTAACGCACGTTGCAGCATTGATATTCCAATGAATACTTTACCTTCTTTTGCTAATTCAACAGTATGTCTTGCTATTGGCGGTATGCCATTCTCTGCTTGACATGTGTATATTCCAAAATGAGATTCATCTGCAATGGTGAATGTCACTTTATCCCTGACAGCGTCATTTTCATTGTCTTCATTACAAATTAAGTTATCGTCAGGGTCATACCACGCAATCGCTGCTGCTGGAAAACTGTCCACAGTGCACTCAAGTTCAACAGTATCACCTACCTCTGCTAAGACTTTCTTACTGGTAATATGAATTCTTGGATCAATTTTGGGTGAATCTGAAATAGTGCGTTTGAAATTGGAAAAGGGAGAAACATCATTGCTGTGATATAACTGAGGTTACGTTGGTATTGACGGTTATGTGGTAGCGTGTCGGGGCCGGCAATGCTGGTATTCCAATGATGAAGGGATATAAAGACGACTGGAAACAGCGAGTACTATATAATCTAAGATGCTACTTTATTACACTAAGCTCTAAGCTACGTACATAGTGTGATGGTAAGCTGGAGACTGGCTTGAGTATACGTGGGCTAAGAGAGATATACATGCCCTCATGAATAGTAATGACAGCTCATGAATAATAATCACAAGACACTACGTCACAATTGCATCTTTATTATATGTTTTGTAATGCAAATAATTTTAATTAGGTGTTCGGTTTTCTATAAAATACCAACATCGTCAACAGAACATTTTAATACGATTCGTTGGCAATGGTGATAAAAAATAAACAAAACAACAACGGGCGAACTGAATCACACAGATACATACACGCAGTCAATTACACAATGAGGCCTGTGATATCAAATCATACGGACAAGTAATGATTAAATATAACTAAACCAAAAGATTGTGTTTATTAATTAATGCCATGACAGATTTTTGTAACGGTCATATATCGTCTGCTTGTACACTACGCAAAACAGTGCATCCTGAAAAACCGATTATACATTTAACGTCTATAACGAGTTTTACTTACAAGAATGTGCAACTATTACCCATCCTGCGAAGATTAATCACGCAATGAACACAACTAAAGATAGTATTATACAGAATAGTAGATGCACAGTGTTTCGGAGTTGCTGTACTAGTGTCCTCTCATGGTTTTGTTATCTTTTTACTAAAAAGCATAACTGGAGAAGACAAACTTTAGATTAGAAAGTCCCTTTTGCAAGCACTACGTCAAAATTCAATAATACAGATATATTCACACTAATGCGTTGCGTGTATTATAGAATAATATGCGTGAATTCACCTGAATCCATATGAATAGAGGTTTGCTGAATATAAGCAATGGTTTCTTGGCTTCATTAATCTCCATATGCACTGTTCAGCAAAAATACCGGCAATAATCCATCCTAATACCATAAGTACTATAGGGTTTTCATGCAGTGAAGATTTTGACCATATTGGTAAGATTGTGTAGGCCATGTAATTACTATCCATATATGTTATTTATATTCGTTACATATGCATCGTCAGTCATTTTCAAGTGTTGGCTACCAATAACAATGTAATCACTTCAAACGTCGTCAAGTGAGACGTCTAAGAACACTTATTCATTATTACAAACAAACAAGTTGACTGACAGACGACCGTTATGAAAAAAGTCATGACATGATTTAGGTCGGATAAAGAGTGCCTATCAGAGATAGAAAATGAAATGTGACAAACGTTGGCGGTAGCAGATGGTTACAGCTGGATTCGTTAATCCTACTGACGGAATCTTCGAATATAGCTTACTCTATGTCCTTGAAATTATTTGCAATTTTGTGTCTAAATCTGAGAGATGCGAAGTCTCAGGCTTTGGTCGCGTGACTCTTTCACTTGGCGACACTACTACCATAGCATGCATACGAAGCTATTTATCTGAAACCACATCGACATATAATATTATCAGCTAAGCAAGTGAATCGAAAAAAGGGTTTCTACTTACTAAATTATATTGATTTTTATTGAGTTATATTTTTATGAAAATTGAAAATAGTTCCATCAATTTCAAACACAGGGATGATATTGATTTCGAAATGCAGAAGATGCGGCGAAAACATTATGGAAATTATTGGCATTTTTGTTTGTTTATAAATCTTTAAAATACACAGAGATAAAATAAGGCCTTGATATAAGCATAGTATAAGAATGTAGTTTTTGGTCATGAAGACAGCAATGACATTCCCCACGTTTCTGGAGCCCCCGTTCAGTGTTGACAACAACGCCTATTAACTGCTAAGGTATAGACAACAACATAGCTGATGTTATAATCTTGAAATAGCTTCACAATTGATGTAGAATGTAGATTTTTTATAAATTTACGTCCGTTCCGTAACATTTACCAATTCAAGGAGTCCCTCGACAGACCATATATGCAGTGCAGTCCGTTTCTGCCCGTGTGTGTTCACTATTTAAGTTTCGAGGGACACATGCCTATTGCCAGAGTAAGTATCGTGCCCTGTACGTGAGGTGTACAGAATATCCAGTAGCGCGTCCTAGATAACGTTCCATAATTGAGCTAAAAGGGGAAGAAAAATTTTGTCATAATACAAATTACTCTGCACATGGGACTCATCATTGACGAATGCGAGATGTACAATAATAAGGTTATTATGAAAGCAATGCAAAGTATGCACTCAGACATTGTCTTCGTAACGATACGGTTTTGAACTTTTTGGCATGTCTTGCCATAATGTCACATAACTTTTCCAAAGTCAAGTTTCACAAAAGCTTTGTCACATTATATCCAACACATTCCTTCAGCTGAAGCAGAAAAAAAAATATTGGATTGTATTTGCACGTATAAAATTACCAGATTTAATAAATACAAACAGTTCATTCGCCCCATGACTAATAAGAGACTCTTTTTCATTGCATGTATGAAATCTCCGATAAAACTACATGTAGATTTCATGGCAAAAAGAATTACATCCAATATCTCTTCCTGATTTTGCATACACAAAACCAGTACATATTAAGCACACGACGTGAAGAAGAGGTCGCTCAGACACTCGTCCGGGCGACCGAATCAATATGTTGGTGAACTTCTCAAGTGTACGATAGTGCGCATAGACCAAACTGTCATAATCGACATTCATTCTCAAAATAATTTCAGAAACGGTAACATGATGAATTTCGACATAGAAGGCATGTCCAACAATAAAATTTGAGCCGCTTAATATTTAGCTATTCCCTATAACCGAAAGGGTAAGCAGCACTTTGCTGACCCAATGCAAGCGGTGATCCGTCGATCGGTTAGTTTTGTAACGTCGCGGCTCCGGTCGCACGGCTCAATGTTCAAGTCGTATCTGACGATCAACCTGAAAGCTTCATCTAAAAGTAAATTTAACCAAATAAATAAGTACTTCGTGATCTTCATAGAAATGTGACATAAAACGCACAAAACTTTTAGTCATTTTGTTAAAGGCAAGAACATTCGTCTCGATCAGATTCGAGCCTGCAGCAAAAAGCTAACAAAGACCGTCGGATATAACCTGTAGTCTTAAGTCCGCAGCGTGGATGTATTATGGTAAAAGCAACATGAAAACAAAGTTTCATTTAAAGTTGCAATATGGATCAAAATTGTCGATTTTTTTCGTAAAACTAAAGCAAATAGACCATACTACGTTGAAGTACTCTTCTTAGCTAAGCCTCTTACTAATCCCGACACACAAATACGTTCATTTTGATACGTTGCGACCGCCTAGAAAAGCTGTTTTGTAAACAAACTTTCAAAACAAAAACATTGGCGTTTTCTGCTGTGCATGTGACAAGTACAACCAAGAGTGATGACGTCGCACTGGTGTGCACGTTGGAGGGGCGATGTTGTTACGCTGACAGAACTTGACATACATAATGATAATTCATTGTAAACTTTGCGTTTGCCTAACTTTGATAGCATCATAATGTTTCAGAAATATAAGTATATCGATATGATAAAGTACAGCTCTACAAAAGATCGTGTGATTGATTTTTCTCACCCATATACATGTATGTCAGTGCCGCGCCGTGTGCACCCACTGTGTACGTTCGATCGATTGAGCGTCCAGACCACGTACACCGATCTGGTTGTGTTCACCGCGTGCCTGACAGCGTTTCCGCAATCCTCTCCGCGTTGCATGTTGTTATATTTTTCATGTTAAAAGGCGAGGTATCTGCACGCTATATTTATTTGAAAGCTTTGCCCACTTCAGTATCATCCACCACTGCAGAAGTTCGGCAACTGTCTTGCCCCTCAGTCTGGTCTTGCATGGCCATGTCAGCGCGTCGATCGACGCGTTGTAAATGAGACCATGCCATGACATGTAATGATGGAGACTGCCGTTTTTCTTTGTTTCCAAAAAATGCATATTTGACCTGAAGGATATAGATTGTCAATGAATGCTAACATATCTAAGTTATTTCCTTGCGGTGGGACTACGGCCCGGTTCACATTACAAATCGTGGGGTCCGCACGGCCACGGTGTTGGTAGGTCGGTGTTGCCCGAGGAAACACCGCTGGCTAGCGAAGTTGATCATCACACAGTGGCGACGTTGGTGTTTTCGAGAGAAACTGTAGACAGAGTCTGCCTCCTCGTCGTGGTGCAGTAGTCGCGTGTCACTCATTTTCTGGTTCCATCTTTCGATCTGACCAAACAATGTCTATTTTGCCGACATTTTTGGCCAATTTCTTCCATTTTTGCAAGGCCGAATCAGTCAGCAGAGACCCAGGGCGTGGGCAGAGACCTGACCGCTTGCCCGTGGGAAGGCTAGCTAGGCATGTTGACACGATGTTGCAATTTCATAAACCGTTACCATGCATCAAATACGCATGCGTACATATTCAAATAGTAAAAATGACGTTTCGAATTCTGTGCTTTACTCTCGCAAACAGTACGTACCAAAACAGCAATTCATTCGGTAATTAAATCAATTTACTCAAATTACAGTCATCCCCGTGTTCCTGTTAATGGTCGAATCTGCAAATGAAATTGTTGGGGATTTTTCTATAAAGTTAAATCTTCGAAATATGAAGGTAAATTCTGATCCATATTGCAACTTTAAGTTACAAGAGTTTGAAGTTATTTACTTATGGGATGTGTGCCACAGGAAACATTAAAGTAAATATTAGACGTTAGGGACGACTAGAGCAGGGATATACACCGGCGTACACAGATGACAGCAGCGTTGTGGCCACAAACATGTAATGAGACAGTCTGATAGCAAACGAAGGGGACGTTTATTCTTGGTTGCCAAGATCATGAGCTTGTGATTTTTTTAAGCCACGACACCTCCTATAATAAGATCTGTTTCAATATGCTTGGTGTATATCTTGCCTTAAATACATTGGAAAACATTCGCAATAATTTTAATCATTGCGGCTCTACGCCGCTAGTGCGATCTAAACCATTCTGTCCGCCGATGACCGACTTGCTTTAACGTCGAAACTATGGGGTGAGAACACCGCCAAAATTATCTTGAAATCTTTATTTAAACTTATCTCATCATTATTATTCCATTATTTGGTGATTTGGTCATTTTTACGTCCTTATTTG
>LD350285.1:81937-92347 GCA_001465055.1 Ptychodera flava | reverse complement strand
AATAATGGCAAAAGAACCGAATTAACATAATAAATTCATAATAATGTCAAGATAATGTCATAATCATGACCTAATCATCGAAAAATAAAGACAAAATAATGACATAATAATGACCAAATCACCAAATAATGGCATAATAATTGTGAAAAAAGTTCCAAATCAAGACATCAATGCCAAATAATGTCACAACAACCAAATTACCAATAGGTTCGTTATTATTTCAAAATGATATCCATATAATGATCAAATAATTGCATAATAATGGCAAAATATTTACATAATTATCACCAAATCACCAAAATAAATGGAATAATAATGATGAGATAAGTTTAAATAAAGATTTCAAGATAATTTTGGCGGTGTTCTCACCCCATACGAAACAGCGTCATGCAAGTTGAATGATTGACGACTTTACGATACAGATTCCCTCTGATTGGTAAATATGATACTCGCTATATCAAATTCTAACTTGATAGAATTTATAAACAATTTACCCAATAACTCATTTGCACATCTATTAGGTTAAGGGCTGTTTTACTTAATATATGAAAGTAAAGCAAAGACAGCCAAACTGTTTATAAACTGTACTTACAACTTTAATCCATCAACATCGAACGAGAAGTTAAAGACAATTCTTATGCCACATGATCATTCGGCGAGAACTGTGCGGTTCAGAGAAAAACACGAGGAGTATATGATGATATCAAACAGAGAAAAGTAAAACATGTTAATCTAGGGTCATGGTTTCCATGTCCAAATTTACCGCGTCACCTTTTTGTAACGATTGTGACTAAAAAAGAAAAAAAGAAAAATGCTCACTGCTTGTCGCAAGGTACAGTGTATTGTCATTGCATAATGGACATAAGGATTTATTTTTTATTTTCGACAACTTGGTGTCAAGCACATTATGATCGAGGAACTGCATATAAAGCTTCAGGAATTTTACTCGTTTCGATCGCGAGACTCTAATAATGTTATCGGCAGAAGTTCAAGAGTTTCCTATAGTTTTTAATTGATGTTAACATTTATCGACCTGCAGCTGGACAAAACACATGTACACTCATGGTATATTCAGAGACTCTCAACTAGAACTAAATGTCCAAACTGATGCTCATGTATAGTATTACGTTTTTTAGCTCACGTGTGTAAACACGTAGGCTAATGTCATAGCGATGTATGTCTGTCTGTCTGTCTGTGTGTTTGTGTGTGTGTGTGTGTGTGTGTGTGTGTGTCTGTCTGTCTATCTGTCTGTCTGTTTACACGATAACTCAAAAACGCCTGAATGGATTCAAGTCAGATTTGGTACACAGGTACCATATGCTACTTGCAAGAATTGATTAGATTTTAGTTTGTGTGACTTGCATATTCATGACGTTATGCAATATCGTTTTTTTTTCCGTACAATGGTTTCCCTGTGGAGACGGTAATGACAGTGTAGACATATATCAAGAAATATTGCACAAAAATTCATGAAACTTTTCACAGATGACAATCTAAGAACATTATGATGATACTGTGAGTGTCATGTCAATTATGTTCTCATTTTCATATTTAATCAACTTTTGTTAATAGTGAGATAACTCTTAAATTCCCGCACTAACCTTGATGATACTTGCAACAAATATTGATCTGATATATATATCTAATTATACTTAGAAGCATTAGGCAGTGTCAAGTTAACAAAGAGCTCATTTCCATATTTTATGAGGGTTTGTAATTAGTCATATAACTCCGATATAACTTTACCAAATGTGATGAAATCTGCTGCAAATACTGACCCGACTGATATCTAACTGTAGTATAAGGCATTTTGTAGTGTGAAATTAATTAAGGGTTCATTTGCATATTTAATGAACTTTGTAATTAGGTATGTAACTCTGAAATTACGGCACCCACATCAGTGAAATTAGGTACAGATATTGTTTTGATAAATATCTATTTGTATTGAGAAGCATTTGGCAGTGTCAAGTTAACAAATAGGTCATTTGCATATTTTATTAAGTTTTGTAATTAGTGATATAACTCCAAAATATCTGCACCAAATGTGATGAAATCTGCTGCAGATACTGATCCAACAGATATCTAATTGTGGTGTAGAGCATTTAGTTGTGTGAATTAATTAAGGGTTCATTTGCATATTTAATGAACTTTGTAATTAGTGATATAACTCTGAAATTTCGGCACCAAAATTTTGTGAAATGTGCTGCACATATTGATTTGATAAATATTTAATTGTGCAATGAATCATTGAACAATGTCAAGTTAATTTAGGGTTTATTTGCATATTTAATGAACTTTGTAATTAGTGACATTACTCTAAAATTACAGCATTAGATTAAATAAAACGTGCAAAAAATGTTGATCTGATGGATATCTAATTTTCCCATAAAGCATTGAGCAGTGTCAAGTTAATTAACAGCTCATTTGCATATTAAAGGAAGTTTTGTAATTAGTGATTAAACTCTGAGAGTACTGTGCGAAGTTGAAAAAACCTGCTACATATAGTGATGACATATATCTCATTGTTCTGTGAAGCGTATTACTATTAATGAGCCTGTTGTAAAACACGTGAGCATATTCAGTTCATATGTGGTCATTATTATAAAATACAGTAAGTAGTTAGTTCGCACCTCTTAATTGAACAATCGGAAAAATGTCAGCACGAAAAATCAGTCGAGCTCCATGTCATTTATAATAAAATTGACCAATTTGATATATTATTCCCTCTCTTAATGTGCTGCTGATATTACTCCATTTTTCTAATTTTAAAAATATTATATCAACAATATACCAAATCACTAAAATGAATTTGGCCTTATTATGTCAATTTTATAGGGCGAAAATCAATATTTATTTGTTGTTCACTTTGGAGCACTGCTAAATGGGATTTATATTTTGAATGTTCACCATCAATTCCCATAATAAATTGCAAAAAGCACTCTCTGTATGCATGTGGCGAAATTCAAAATATTTGTTTGCTCACAGTATTAGGTAATAAGGGTATTATGGGAATGAATTTTCTGGCAATTCTTATGGCAATGCACTCCACGATATGTTGATTTTAGTCTGTTGCTTGGTGGAGGGACTGTCACAGTGAAACAATCGATACCTGCAATGCGCGGCTAATTTGGCACTTGGCCATTTGTTCCTAGATGCATATATAGCATCAAGGGCATTTTACAGTGGTACAACGTGTAAGATTGCAACTCTTGACTGACTGCTCTAGCGATGGTTCGTATTAAGCATGGATTCATGGTATTACGCTAAAATGCGCCTCCAGGACAGATATCCCAGTTCTGCTATTGTATATGTAAGTCGGAATATAGTGAAGCAACGTCCGCGAAACATTTTTCTCTCGTACATTTTAATGATGCATACCCCGTGCTTTGAAAGACTTAAACATCGGTTTGCTCTCCATCGTCAATGGGCACTGCATTTCTACATGTACAGCAGGAGTCCCAAAGTTCCCTACCAAAAGTACTTTTGAACACCGTCCGCGGGTGGAGGGACGGTGTTTTCGAAGTATAAATTGCCTTTTCGTCGTTGATTGATAGTGTTAGTGAAACATATTGCCAAAACCTGTCGATCAATATTATCATTAACATATTTTTGCATATGTAGTGCTCTCAATAGAAATTCGGTTACCAATTTAGTGCATCCCTAACCATAGGCCCGCATGAGAAAAAGATGACCGGTCTGCCTAGATGTTAATGTATTAACATAAATTAGTACAATGCCAGTTTAGCCTATAACGTCGGACTATCAAGTACGGTTTCCCTCAGTTTCTGGAAGAAGTTTACGGAGGTGCTGACTGGTCCTCGTTAATTTGGATTAGCTGACAAACAAAGCCTGATTTCAGAGCGATTGCATTCTCTTGTACTCTCGCCAGTTCCTTTCCATGATTGGGAGACTAAGATACTACCCAGATATTTGTAAATGTAGCGATTTCGTCTAGTGGTTATGCTTGTTTCAACACAAAACCCGGTGTGACCGCAGTTTTCAGGACTGTTTCACCTTTTTTGGAAGTGAAATATCTTTGATGTTATAATTTTACCAGCATTAACAAGCGACGACGAAACTGAGCAGCCACGATCCCTGTTTGACTTCCCTGCGACATTTGAACCGTGTTTATCCGAGCATGAATAATATCTTGTTCCTATGGGTAACCGACCATTGCCGAAAACTGCCGAAGATCAACCAAGTAACGTTCCTGATATGGCAAGGCTGGATAATCACGGAATAGAAAAGCTGACGTTGACAACGCTTTCCTGCAGCGTTGTCTGACTACGTCCGGTTTGTAGGAAAGCCATAAAGTTTTGAGCAAAGGCACTTTTCCTGTTCTCATTATTTGAGTCATGAAGTCGCCATTGTTGCAAATTTTCAACACGATTTTGTCGACGCTCACCCCACAATCACGTCGTCACACGTCACCTTGAAGAAGCAGAAATTGGCAATTCGAAAGAAATAAGTTCTGCAGTCTAAGACTATATATCAGGCCTAGAATGACTATGCCGTGTTCGGATATAGTTGATCATGATGACACAACCTTGCCAAAATACAATTGCATCCTATCATGGATGTCATATGTCTGCATGGTTCATTTCCTATGTTTTCTCTGAAACCGAGTAAACGGTCATTTTCAGGGCAATTACCTCCTCCAAATAGAGAGCTACGGTAAACGCACATGTTCATACTTATCACTCTGATTTCTTATCACTTTGATTTACCAATCCAATCCAAATTTTGATAAAAAGTAACTATTCTGAAATGGCGGGATTTGTAACAATCCCTCAGTCCACATTTTTCACAAAAGACTAGACACAAATTTTACAAAGCGTTATAAAGTACAGAATAAGGTTACAAAATTTACTTTTCAATTTGGCGAATTTAAAAGAATGGATTTCTTCGGTTAAGAGTTGTGTTGCTTTTATCTTGTTTTCTGTACCACCAATGTGTTTTTATATGGGCAGAACTAGTAAGGGGATAATTTTCCGTCAGTTTGGGCCGTGTGATTTGGTACTGCGGATCGGTCGACCAAGCTTATCCATACTGCAGACGCATTTGTTGTGTACTTGGCATTTTTTCGAGCATTTTATATTCTCAGGTGCTTTAATCCTATAGTGACACCGTGATTCAGATCACCAATTAGGTGTTAGATTGTATTCAACACATTCTTTTAAGTGTGATAGAGAGAGAAAAAAGGGATTACTTTGCAGACATAAACTTACCAGCCTGAGATACAAACACTAAAAACAGAAAACATACTGTTGCCACTACTAATAGGTGATTTCTTTTCACAGCCATAAATACTTCTCCGACGAAATAATTTTCAATGGCAGGAATGATTTATATGTACAATACACGTCACCGTCTATTGGAGCTTTTATAATCCGTTCCGATGCTTGTACAGTTCATCCATGTGCTTAAGCTGGTACAGTTCACCTAATGCTGAGGCATGTATAGTACTAGCAGTCTGCATCAGAAATATTCATTTCGCGTACAGTGCCGTGTTTATCCACAGTCGATCTTATCCCTACTCGTTCCACACCGGGATCAGAACGACAGCTATAGCCGCTATATCGGCCAATTCGGTTTTGTTGCGCGCCGATATCGACCTTCGTCACATATCATAACTATTGTTATATGCAGTGAATTTATACATTGTATGTAAATATGTAATACTTTTAAGAAGTAATAAAAGCTATATCACGGGTAAAAATCTACACACGCATGGGGCGATGATTATTATTCTTTGACGACTGACACACAAAAGTCGTTTGACATAATTAGGCAGCGCATTTGATGACAGTTTGAGCCAACATAGATATCGGCCGGAATGTCCATGTCAGCAATTTTTTTTAACACGGAGGAGAAATACACCAGTTTTCGCTGCCTACAACGTTAAACAGGACGGAAAATGACTTCTGGAGACATTTATATAACAAAGAGTATAAACTGTGTAACTTTGCGGGGTTGCTTTCCCGAGATTCGTCTTGTTTCAGAACGGGGACTTCTATCGACAATGGAACACAATCTTTAAGAATGACCTGTAACAGTTTTGAATTTGATATCCTACTTTTTTGGATGAGAGAGCTTCATTTAGCAGCAAAACTCACTTTAGAGTGAAATTTGTTTTAGATGGTATCTTTTATTTCACGCAAATCGTTATAAATTAGTCGGTATTGAAAATGGCCGCCTCCATGGAAAGGTCGGAAACCCACTCTATTCAAACTCGTAGCGATAAAGATCCCATTCTATACACATTTTACACGTTATTAGAGTGTTCGCCTCGCAAGCAAAGAGCCTTTGGCCGTTGATGCTTAGCTTGCTCACGTACCATGACAGCAAGGTCAAGTGTTAAGTGTTATGTTTAACCCGCATAGAAGTTTGTCTAACACTGTGTAATTATGTAATATTCGGATATCATTTCTGGTTTTTTCATGTACAAATAATGTTATATTGCACAGTATAATACCAAATATGTGTTGTCATGCTTTGTAAAAACTACTTCTATAACATTTTGTACGATAATGATCATGCCATCTCTTGAAAGTTCTTTCATGGTTATGAACAATCTAAAAAAGCCAAACAATCGGACCTTTTAAACACAACAAGCACAATTAGGTAATCCAATCATCACTGTAATCGGTGATCTCCCATTGAAAAATACGTTGTTTGAATATCAAGTCGCCATTGTCTCTTTTGGAAACACTGCTCTGTAGCTACTCAATAATTAATTCTTTACGGAGTATTCATGACCATCGTAAACGAATCACGGCTCTGCTAAATGAATCTTACAAATTTTAGGACCAACGGTCCTACATTGGCAAAGCGCACCTTGTGGTTTGTAATATTTGAACTGAGTATCTTCGTATAATTTTCCTTGTGTTTCATGATCTGATTTTTTAATTCGCTGAGAAGTTTATTGCCAAATAGCTTTAATGTCTAAGCTTAAGTTTATATGGCAAACATGAACGTGAAGCGTTTGTTTCCACGCCTATGGCGGTGCATATTTTGTTGTAAGCAGCATAGAAAAAAAAACATTCTGGAGGAAAGCAGATTGAATAATGAATATCACGGGTGCATGGTTAATAGATTATATCAAAGTGAGTCTTATTTGCAAACTTGTCTACCATATATAACGTTCGTATGCATGATGATTTTTCTTGAGTTAACAGCAGTATGTCAACGTTAGCTGACGATGACAAAGATTCACGCCGTTTGCCGTATGCGATTGGTTAGAGATTGCCAACAGCGATGATAATTAAATTTATTTCGTTTTATTCGCGTGATCTCTGAACCCTCGACCTCACTTCCCATCTGAGGTCATAACTCGACACAATATACCGGAGCAACTTGAAGTCAGCGATAAAATATGAAACTATGGAGCCATGGAGGGATATTTTCCTACTGGTGTGTGCCGCCAGTGTCGAAAACATCTAACAATGATTTCAAAAATATACACATTTTGAGGAATTATCTCGATAAATTTCGGATATTTTCACCTTCATTCTGTCGGTGAATGAATGTTCAACTTACATCATGCCAAACTTAGCCAGCACAAACGTAGGTTCATATCTCGCCTAATTCCTCCAAACGACGGTGAAAAACCGCCGTTTGCCGGATTACAGCCAAAGGTAAGAACGAGTTGATCAACAAAACGAACCTCCCGAAGATAAATTTTGTCATATACACCCTGATAACGTAACAAAAGATGGCCACACTTGACGATGGCTATGGTGTTTACACAATCGTCATGATTGACATGTTTAATGGGATGCGCGGCACGCATCACAGAATGATGGTATATTTTACGCGTGCCGACAAAGGAAAAAACGACAAAACGATGAATGATACCCGTAAATGGATAAAATATCTATCGCACATCGTCTGCTTCTTGTGTGTTATGCTATGTATGCGTGCCGAATTAATTCATACGTTACTCTGTTTCTTGTTTTCCGAAACACGCTGGCTGGCCGTGCTGCAGTGAACACCGTAGTACACGCCGGCTGGCGGCCGTAATGTAGTTAACACAGTGTTAACTTCAGCACGGCCGGCCAGCGTCTTTCCGAAAACAAGCTACTGTGGTACTTTATAATTGTACGAGGCCATCATTACTGTATTATTTGACAAATGAATGTTATTAATTGTCATCGGTTAGTTTTTACACTGTGTCTCGCGATAAGCTTTGCCCCCAAAACAAAACATTATTATACACATTAAACTAAACTTCACTGCACAAATCCAAAACGAAACAAACGCTATTGTAACACAAACAATACGGAAAGTAATGTAGGGATCCTATTCCACACATATCCGAAACGAAACAAACACGAAGGCAACATATAAACTTTTGACCGTGCTTATAAGGTTGGGAGCCTCTTTCACATTTTATAGCATAAAATTGTGGTGTGCCATTCCTCTTCCTTCGAGCTTGACCCACGACCGTGACATAAATCTTGCCAGTTTACGTCAGCGCACAGAAACAGCGACGAAGAGTATGAGCTAAATTCGCGATCGGTATCCAGTTACAATAAATCACTCGCCTACCAAAAATACCTCGGGTCAGGGGTTAACAGTAGCCCACCTAAAACCTCTGACCCGAGGTTTTTCTACACAGTGTAGGCAAAATTGGATTGAAGTTGTCTATGGTCGACCATTTTTTAAACATCTTTCAATAAGTCGAACGACATCAGCAACTGTTCGTTTGCAACAATATTGGTGAAAAAAAGGGTCAAAAGATAGCGATAATGTCCTTTTAATATGGCCTGTATAATGAGTTAGGGATTTGAAAAGCCGTGAAAAGCATACATCATATAGACAGTTCTTGAATGCATCGACACAGATGCTCTAATTCGGGCTCCAAGTTTTTCCTTGATTCAATGTTCGGTATAGTAAGTCTAATACATCAAAATTAAACTACTCGTTTTCTTCATCAAATGATAAAATCAATTTAGACCGAGATATCATTACTAACTTTCCTATATCATCGAATTTTGCAAAAGTCATTCAAGATAATTGAAGGCTAAACATGAGAAATATTCACTAGAAAACCATATATAGTGAAAATAGCCTAAAGAAAATTACTATATTTGAATATGAGTTTTGCAAAGCAATCGTGAACGAAATGTCGACTAATCAAACTCGTTGTTCCATAGTCATAAAAATATTGATTAATTTTGACTTGTAAACCTATTTTTATAACTCTACCAATAGCATGTTCTATTTTAAACAAATTCACATATCTTCCCTATGGTACAATTGCGTACCAAATACTTAGATTTCGATGCTGCGGCTCTCAGGTGTTTTATATATACGGACGGATGGACAGATATGCAAGCAAACATACATAAGACATATATCTAAAGTTAAGCAGGTATATATTGTTAGCTGCTTTTGCCAGCTATCAATATGACTGTGGGAGCCAAACATAGCTTGACAAAGTTATCTTGCCCTCAATTACTTCAAACAGTGTACATACATTATAGTAAGCAGTTTAAACATGTAACTTTTATCCCCGTTGTCCCGTTCCCCATCAATATATGTGCGCCGAAAGCAGAACTGTTTAGCACAAATTCTTAGGTAATTAAAATTCAGGACATTAAGGACTGTATGATGACTTGTTCAACACTCTCAGCTTTGCAGTATCAAATATTCTTGGAAGACAACAACATTCGACGATACCAGTTCCTTGCTCTTCAAATAAATAATAAGTTTTAAAGATAGCTAGGTCTCCAATTTTGATGGCCAGTCAAATATCCACTTTTGCCGTGACTGAGCGAGCGAGCCACAAACAACTTTCCTATAGCCGTATAACTTTCTATAAGGGGAGGTTAATGAGCAATTACGTCATATTTTTGAAGAGCGCCGCCATCGGCTCATGCGAACAGGTTTTGCTTGTCTTGGAATAATGCTCGATTCTGAATCAACAACTGGCTGAAAACATTCTGCACATGCGCACATCGCAAGACAGAAAGACAACCTTGTAAACAGTGAAAACCCGATGGAATTCTGTAACTTCTTTCGTAAGTTACATGTTTTTGAAAATCGCTCTCAAAAATTTGAGATTTTCCGAAGTTTTCTGGGCGTTTTTTCTGTCCTTTTTAGAGGACCTGGAGAAGATGAATGAGATTTTTCATGTGGAAACCGCTAATTTTCCCAGTGACCTGAATACATCACCTAACATTTCCACCCACAACCAAGTCGGGAACGCGACTGTAAATATATGGAATGTTTTTTTATGCATAGCCTATTTTCCGTCTTTTGACACATAGGATTGGCTTGTTTGACCTAGAAAATGGAGGAGGTGAGAGGTGATAGACCCTCTGAGGAGCAGCATATCTCCATGCTGACACGTCTATGCCGTGTGTGTGGCACACAAGACCTAAAAAAGCCTGCAAATGTCAACTT
>LD350285.1:54389-81876 GCA_001465055.1 Ptychodera flava | reverse complement strand
CGTACGCGTACGGCAAATCATCGGCATATGACCACAAAATTACCTCTGAAAACTTTCACGCTGCACAATTCGATGACCCTGTACTAGGAAGTAGTTATCCGACTGCTGCAGTCTTTTTGTTGAGGCTTTCCGTTTGTTCTCTATTGCCTTTATCAATGGGACAACACGAAATGTTTTGCCTTCGCTAACCATTGTTTATGTATTGATTTTTAAATTCGCTGGATATTGTGGAGTCAAGTCAGATCGTAAGCCATGTGCGCATGAGCTCCACATTTACCCAGCAGCCTCGGCGAAAAATTATACGGCCATGACGCTCTATGGGGAAAGTTGTTTGTGCGAGCTTTTTATTTCAAGAGAAAAAATGACTATATGAAATTCTAAAAGCTTCTTTCTACGAGGCATGACTGCCATAAACAAAAAAGTAAAAAATACGACGCAGGTAAATATGCATACTCGTATTGTTAATCAGCTTTGTATGTTACAAATATATGTTCCATTGGGTGAATGAGATTAGGCCCTACCTTATTTTTTGTGATTTTACAGTTAAATAGTTGTAACACGATCTTAATCATTCATCACCAAGGTCTCACCATGCAGCATTCTCGCTTGTGGTTGAATTTGGAGTTGACTTTCTCTATTAAAATTAAACCGATAAGCAATCTTGCCTAGCCTTTGCGTAAGTGACTCAAAGTGAACAAAACTTATGATTTATGCATTGGCGCTTGACTAATGTGTAAATGCATAGAAGCAAAGAAAAACAAAGAAAAAGACATGAACGAACATCACAAATGATTCGGAAGTCCGTTCAAATAACACATCATTCCGGTTTTATTTCAGTCGTGAATACCTTAAAGTTTGTAATTGTAATTTTGGTAATGGACTATGGAAGAAGATTTTGTTTGTTCGGTCTGTTGATGAACACGACTGCCAGAAAGTGCAAGGTGAAGTATTACATGTAATCGTTCGCCCAGTTAAAGCGATGAATTCGTTTCTTCGCTTCGATAAAGTTTGTATGTGCGATGTGTGATAGTGAGCATGCGTGCGTTAGTGCTTCACGAACTCTACAACGTGTGAAGCGGTCTCAGTCAGAAAAATGTAACAACTTAGCCGGCTATCGAACCACTCTTTTTTGGGAGTGGAGATTTAGCCGAGCGGTTCTCTCTGTGGCCTCTCCGCTAGGCGACTGATGCCGTATGTTGTGGGTTCGAACCCGATTGAAAACTAGCCGTATTACTTACCCCCGAAAGAACAAACTTCTTTATCTTAATAACAAGACATTTGCATGTGTTTTCCCGATTTACTCGAGGTTGTCGGTGGTATGTTCGGTTGCTGCTTAGAGATATTTTATTTTATTGGAGTGGTTTGTGTTACTGATAATTAAAATGGCGATCCTGTACCACTCCTGCATCAATGTCACTATCACAATCTAAGACACACCTGTTGTCGTAAATTGTGCTATCGTATTGTAGGGACAATAGACATAATGCTTAAACTGCCCCTTTAAAATGACGTATTATTTTTCGAGAAATAGATAATATTTCTTTCTCGTTTCTTCAGTGTCGAAGTTTAAGTACTGCAGTCTCACGCCTTCCGTCGTGATTGTCATCATCGTTTGAATGTTTATTTTTACAATAAATAAAGTGAATTAGTCCAACTGTATTTGTTTTTTTTATTTCTTAAGCAAACAAAAGTGGTGTTGTTCTCAATTTTCATTAACACTACAGGTACTATAAAGCCTCTTTTATCGACAATATGCACCAAGAAGTGAAGTAGGTTAATACAAACATTCTACAACTACACTTAGCTAATGGACTTACGTAGTTTAATGTTTTCTAATCACATCAAGGAAAAGCTACTTAAGGGTTCTGATTGGTGATCATTCAACATATGATAAGAAATCTATGAAATGTACAAGCTTTGTGATTTTGCATTAAAGGAATTCTCCAACAACTAATAGCGTAGTCCAAAAAAGAGTGTAAAACGATTTACTGTAATAATCACCCATGAGCTTGGGTATTGCTATGATAAGAAATTTGTAGTTGATCTCGTTCATTTATGTCTGGCACTCTGATTGAATAGAACATTGAAAAAAGAGTCAATGTGACAAATGCATAACCAGGTACTGTGGAAGAAATAGTCAGTGTAAACATAGTATATCCTTGACTTAACTAAACTTGATAACTTGGACACTTAGCAATAGCTACTTTAGTGATTATTTATATGTAAAGAAAAATTTAAAAGTAATTTTTCCACTTTTTCCGTGCTTTTTCTTTAACTATAGTTGCGTACATAGGTATTGCATTGACACTAGTTCGTAGCATATCCTTATCAAATGGACAAATTTCATGACAAAATTCTTATCAATCAATGCCTTAAGGTAGATAGATACCTTTTACACACTTTCAGATTTTTATATTTTTCTCACTTAAAGAAGTCCAAAACCAAAATGAAGTATATATTTTCTGAAATCCCTGATATATGGACATCCGACCAAGCACAGTACACGGTCATTATTTGCATGGGAGTCACGTGACAAGCGTTTTGCTGAACCTTTCAAAAATAGTTCCCCCTTTAGCGAACACGCTGCAATGCTTCCGGTTGAAATATATTCATTGATAACCCTTGACAATATCCTTCAAATCCGTGTCTGCGATTGTTTCTCGGCGTCTCCATTCAAATTATATGGCATGACAACAACATTTTTTTTTGAAAAGCACCTTAGTCTAACACCTTCGAGAATGCATAACAAAAACACAAAAGCAAATAAAGGAAATCTCAGACACGGATTTTGTGTTCATTATGTTTCCAATGGACAGCGTGAATTTCAAGCAGCTGGTTTTTGTGAGCCCGAATTTGACGAGATGCCAAAGAAGGCTACCTCATTCACTTATCGAATTCGAAAAAAAACCGCAAAAAGACTGTTTTGTTACATCGACGCAACGGCATTTGATAATTAAAGGTGCAAAACGGGGATACTTTGTTACGTAGTTATAATGTCGACAGGGAATGACAGTTGTTCAAAGAAAATTTCCGAGGAAAATAAAATAAATCGCGGAAAACTACCGATTTTTGGAGCCTTTGTTTTGGCACGTCACCACAGCGAATGGCTTCGGCGGACGAAAACAATGACGTTAGCAGTCATTACTGACATCGGACATGTCCTAAATTCATATGTAAATTTAGCTTGCCTGCGTTTCCTTGATAAACACTGCAACGCGACGTAGACTTGATACTATGGGACTAATTGTTTATTGTTCACAATTTGTGAGAGGTAATCCAATAAATGACGAAAAAGACGTCAAGCACCGCAAAGCGGCGAGTTCAACCTCCTATCACAACCATAACTATTGCTATTTTCGAGATATAACATTACATGTATAATTAGGGTTATCATTATACGAAGTTTGGTGGTTACCGACTGATGTTTCCGTATTTTGATGAGTAGCGCAGCAACTTTATCGTGCCCTCAGCAAACAGCTCATTGTCATCCCCATTAACATTATTTAAATTTTGTAGCGATAACTGTCCAAGCCACACGACCTGTAATGTTCATGCTGTATACTGGCCAAAAATATGTCTCACTAGAGGTGTAATTTATTCATGCATGTAAATCTACGCACCTTCGCATCAAAGGAAAGCTTGTGACCCACTTTGTTAAAGGGTCACATGTCCGAACAACTTTGTAACAAACAGTCTGAACTTAACATGCCGTTAAAAAACGAGTGAGTAGTTACTCTCCGATTTTTTTGCCTTTGTAAGTGTGTTCTGAGCAAGACAATGGTTACTGACCGTGGCCTTGTCTAGAGCGGCAGGATGAAAGCCATTTTGTTGTGTGGCTCGCGTAAATTTATTTATCTCTCTGTTTTCTGCTCATAAAATGTATTCGCCGACATTTCACATTTAGTTAAACAACAATTTGATCGCAGGTCTCGGAGAGTTACGAAGGCAACTTGTTCTGAAAGTTTATTGCGAATCCGTGATCACGGGGATATAAACTGAATGCGTTAAAATTCTTAAAACCCACAACGTTAATTTTTGTACAAATAATGAAATACGAGTCGTGTACTTCGTTTCAACACTAACATATCGCCTTCTTTGACATGTTGAAACCGGAAATGACATCATTCTTTCGTGACTGCTGCCCGTTGCGTTGAGGTACGGAATAACGAGAGCAGTGGATAGGCCAGAAGCACTTCTAAGCATGGTTGAGTTCATCTACACGATAAACCAGTTTAAATTCGAAATGGCAAGTTAGGCGATGATGTAATTTTTCGAGTTAACGTAATTATTTTTGTATTTTTGTTTAGTTTAATGTTCCTATAAAAAATCTTGCCAAAGTTTAAAATTGCGTCAACAAAAAATATTTAAAAAAGATCATACTATATGGACAGGAATTTGGACTGTAAAATTATTGCATGATTTACAATAGAGATGGCCTTTGACCCATCATCTGATCAGTGCTTCATGCATATGCCGCGAATGACTGTTCAAAGAGGGTCCGTGGTCTGGTTTTTGAATTACTTTATCTCCGGTCAGTCGGTGGAGATTCCAAATCAAAGCAAGGTCATTCGAACGTAATATTCAAAAAGTCGACGTGTGTTACCCGGGCAATGTTTCCCGATCATGTCCGAGGAAAGTTCGGAGTATTTTTTCGCGCACAATATCGGGGGAATAGAAGTTTGCGGGGGATGTCGCCCGATCGACTGTCAAATTGTATGACATCACAACCATTTACAAAATAAAACGACACTGAAACCCTTGGTGAGTTACTCTTTATTCACTGTGACTGCGTTCAGATGCACTGAGGACGGTGCATAATAAGCTTAACACGCGAACTTTAACGAGTTTGACCGATGTGTAAAACACACAAACACTGGATCAGAAAAAAGATGTTTGTTTTTTTTCGGCTCCAATAAGTTCGGAACAGGAACAATTTTGGATGTCGCACTTTATCAGGTATGCAAAATATAATAAAAAACGGACATAATAATTTGGTGTTCGGCATCATTGGTTGGGATTCTGGGAACACTTTTTGAAAGTCAGACATTGTATTGACCGACATTATATACCGGAAAAGTCGTGGTTTTTGGTTGTTTTTTTCAACGACCCTAATGTCATTCGGAGCAGGATCGAAGAATTTTGAGTGTGAGACTTTGTTGCGTGTCCATTCACATGTAAAATGTTAACAGAAGTGGACGTATTTTTTGGGTTTCCGGTCGTAATATTTAATTGGATGGAGAACAGTTTCGATTGTCTTACTGTACTTATATCGGGTATGGAAAGACGTGAAACATACTGGTAAAACACAAGGATTTTGGCCGCAATGCGTTTCGAGCGTAAACAGTTCTGTATGTCGAAAACTGACTTATTGAACTATGCTTCAACAAACATTATTGATACGGTTTATTGTTGACAGGTGGGGGTAATCCTGGTTTTTGGAGAAGCCCAACAACGTCACTCAACGATGTGTCACGCAAGGGGGATTATGAAAATAGCGATACAAATGTGTCCACGATGTTTACAAAAGCTCTCCGATTGGACATGGAATAACCACATGCATTTGTTTTGATTTTTAAAAATCGTGAATTACACGGAAACCATTATTTTGAACAATCGACACTTCACAATGATAGGCCTTATTTTAAGGCGTATTCTCAGAGAATTTTGAAAATTCGACAGAAAAACGACCGATTCGGTATCTCTCATCCTTTACCATCTTCTGAGGAAATGCGTGTAATTTCGAGGTGCGTTGGCATCTATGCATAAAAGTGCGTGGGTACATATTGGAAATTCAAAAAATAAACATTGAACTGGACAATCCATTGGATTTTTTAATGAACGTATCATTAACTATTTTTAACTGTTGATTTGTCTAGTTGCTACTTCTGCTCTTTCTTAGTGTCGACAAATCTGACAAACACTACAAAATAATTAACATCTTCATGCTTCCACGTTTTAAAGTATGCTTGTGTCGGTTGGCCCAATGGCTTCCATGTCAATGTGAGTCTATGAGAAATAAGAAAGATATGCTTAATAACCAAAAATAATAAAACAATCAGCGCACTATAGAATTAGTCATACAATCATAGGAGATACATGAGATTCATGGCAAATCAGCAAACTAGACATGGAAACACAACGTAACCAATATAAAATCACAGTCTTTGAGTTAGGATTGATATATAATGCGGCCAAAACGAAAGCTGAGTTCAGAAAATGCTTATTGACTTGCATGAGACGAAGAAATAGATATCCATCAGTATAATCTACATTTTAAAGCATACTTTGTAATGATGTCAAATTTTTCTATCCATTTTGCATAATATTTAAAGAA
Source organism: Ptychodera flava (assembly GCA_001465055.1). Lineage (NCBI taxonomy): Eukaryota > Metazoa > Hemichordata > Enteropneusta > Ptychoderidae > Ptychodera > Ptychodera flava. The sequence continues at coordinate 75,542 of LD350285.1, read as the reverse complement.
ATATAAAATGAATTTCCAGATGGGCAATTACCTTTTCATCGTTGACAAGTTTATTCAGCATTGCCTTCAATTCTGAAAAGCTTGGCCTGGCATTTGGGTCAGCGCTCCAGCAACTCAACATAATAGTGTATCTGTAAATGTCAGTTGTCAAATGTTGTAAAGGACAACATCTTCGAAACAATGGGCATCGACGCCCCAATACAATGAGTGCAATCTGTGTCACGAAACTGCTTGGCTTCTGTCCTGATTTGGCACTAAATTAAATCAATGAAAAATGTCTTTCCGGCTAGTTAGTTAAACATTTTAGTAACAGAGAGGGGGCAGTAGTGAACAAATTACCATGTAACTATTAATGCTTTGTTAACTTGGAAATTCAAACAATGGTGGCACAATGTCAACGTTCCAGTTTCAGTTACACTCATTGTATGCCAGAAATCTGGTCATTCTGTAAGGTAAGTTACTCAAAAACTGAATATGCTTACAGGTCTTCGTCGCTCTGCTGTGGTTTTGGCATTCGATATCCTTTTCGCAATAACGATTTCACTTCCATATCGGACAGATCTGGATACGGTTTGTTTCCTGACAAGGATTAAGACATTTATTTGATGAAAGAACTAAACACAATAACTACAAATACAATGCAATTACTTGAAATGTACCATTGGTTCGGGCGTTATGTCATACTAATTGTATCTATTAATTTTTAAATAGAAGCATGGTTTGAAAGAGATAATCTCCTCATTTGATAACAAGAAACGTCTACCGTATGATTCAGCCTACGCTAGTACTCAATTAATGGAAAAAAAACTTTCAAATTACCCATACCCATAGTAACAATTTCCCAAAGTAAGATACCAAATGACCAGGTGTCACTTTTTGTTGTAAACACAGTTCCATCAATGGCTTCGAGAGCCAACCATCGAATCGGTAATCGACCCTGAAAAGTGAGGAAAGATACGATGTTGAAACAAGGATAGTCACAATTTGAGAATCACTTTAGCCTTTTCGTTTTAACGCAACTGAAAATTATGCATGAAAAGATTATACTATGCTAAAGATAAATGTGTCTTAGATTCCAATGAAAAATAACAAATTGGTCTTGATATTAATAGAGAGTCGCAACTCTACTAATATTTAAATACGGTTAGAATTACATATTTTAACTGAAAATACAGATCACATTAATAAAAGGGCCCTTCAAATTGCAAAAGAGGATTCAATAAAATCGGTTGCACTACGGCGCGATATAACCACAGCAAGGAAACTTGCTTTTGTTCAAACTTCATTTTTGCACTTTCACATGGAGACATCTTATGACACTAAATCAGATTAATAAAAAAGTTGTAGAAAGGTTGATCTTGAATAACACGGTTGTTTGCAATACCTCCTGGTGATTGTATTGAAGCCAAGCAGTGGTGCCAAGATAGTAACATTTTATGGCGAGGCCGAGCTCGAGTACTGCATTTATTTAATCATTAACAGCAGCCTTGTGTTTTGCAGGACAACTAGGTAAATTGGAGTATTAATCGTCAACTTGTATCACTAAAAGGAATATCAAACTCCAAGTTAGCTAAAAGTATGCATACGTAAAAGTGAAACAAACGATTTTCCCGATTACCTTTGTCTTGCGTCAGTACTGACGTTCATCAATGACGGTACTGGCTAGTCCAAAGCCTGCAATTTTACAAACGACGCGTTCGTTCACCAGAACATTGCGAGTCGCAAGATCTCGGTGTATGCACTGCACGAAAAGATGAATAAATGCATAAAAATACGAAAATAATAGTAATTTTGTCATTCTTTTACTTGAAAGTGAAACATTTAATAGTTACTGCAAATGTGAACTTCATTGTCGTCGGAGAAAATATAATGGAAATTTAATTACCTTGGACGAAATAAATTCCATTCCAATGGTAATTTGGTGAGAATATTTCAAGAGGTCAGCGTTTGTAGATATCAATTTTCTACTGTTAACATCGGTGTTGATGGCGCCCTTTATATCTCTGATTACCCGCAGATGAGTTTCTAAGTGTCTCCAATCCATGTATTCTAAAATAATGTAGTATGGCTCTGAAATAAGGGTTATTAGTATAAATATAGGACGGACATATTATTAAATATTTGTTATAGTACAATAAATCTTGATATTTCGAAATATTCTAATGGTCGTGCAATAAAGCTTACTACGCGGTGTGTTATGAAAGAGAAGACAGTAAAACATCTCAAACATGACCAAAAATCCTAGCGCATGAGCAAACAAACACCGGAACGAAATTAAGTAATGGTTCAACATAACAACGGAAATCCAAAAAAATATAATGAAACATGTACCATTTTATTGAATAAATAAATAGATAAACAATAAATGAATGAATGATTGAATAAATAAATAAATAAATAATAAATAGCATCCTTAATGTGTGACCGTCACGGAAACATAAAACTATACGGTACGAGGTGGAACCCTACTTACCTGACTCACGACAACAACCAAGCATCGACACAACATTTTCGTTGGTGCAAATTATTTTCATCAAATCTATTTGTCGCAGGAAATTCTTCTTATCAGATGCAAGAGCATCTTCTAATGGAGCAAGAATATGACATGTGACACCACTGTATATTCCCTTAGTTTGACTTATTGTCTATCCTATTCATGCATGCGTTCCTTTGCAAGCTGACGTATTTATCCATTACTACGAACAACATATTCCGAATGCCGGGAATATTTTTTAATTCGTTAGTAACACCGATACGCTTTAATGATAGTGAAATTGACAAAAGAAAGTAAAATAAACAGTAACTATTTAGATTTGTAATTTATCAATAATAAAAAATTGCAATTTCTACCGACGAAGAATGATGTATTAAATGTCTTTTCTCTAAATTATCATGACTGCATCTTGTAATATACCTTTCATTGTTTTTACTGCAACAATGGTGGTTCCCTCTTTACCAGCGATGTTCCAAGCTTCCGCTTTGACAACTTTACCATAGCCGCCTTCACAAAGAACATTTCCCAGACTGAGGAATTCTAGCGAAATTTCAAGATACTGTAATTTTCCTGACTCTAGATAATCTGATTGGCTCTTCAGATGTGGCACTAGCGGCGCATACGTTCGTTCTCTACCCTACGGAAGATGAAAGGTTATTTCTGTCATCAGTTTAGAGTTGTATTGGAATTAAGGCGTTATGAAAAACTATTATCAGGTCGTTGCTTTAGCTATATATTTCTCAGTTGTGAAAGCCTTTGAATTAAATTCAGATAGAATATATTAGTATGACGACACATTTGTTTAGAACTCGATAGTTTCAAAGTACATAGTTATAATCTGAATTTCACTAATACAATAAATTCTAATACTGAATATTCAATATATATTTAGGTTGTATACCGATTCTGAAGAATGATGTTCCGGCAATATATCATATGCATGATCGATATCATTGCCAATTTCTTGATGTTCTGATAGAATATCATGGTCCGGCCTATTTTCACTGGCAGTGTCTCCTACTTCATCTATATTCGACGTTTCCGTCGAAACGCAATGAGACGTCATCTCTGTTTGAAAAAAGGTGCCATGAATTAATATAGTTCAGTATCATGTGATGATATTGAAAGTGGTAAAGAGGTAAATAGGATGAAAGGGAAAAAATAAAAAATTACCTGCGTACAGTTCCATGTAGGATTCATTTGAAAGTCCATCTGATCCAAGGCTACCATGCATACTTGTCGTTACAGGTTCCAAGTAAGATTCATCTGAAAGTCCGTCATTTTCAAAGCTACAATGCATACTTGTCGTTTCAAGTTTGTTAGAGCATCTATATATCGAAAAGTAAAAACAATAAAACAGTCAGCATCCGTCTACATCGTGCATGAGAGCTACATTTTGTCAATATTTGTAGATCTTGATAAACAACTGGATCGTACGAATTGATATATTAATTTGTGTACACAAAATGTGGATTATACATTGCACTGAAAAGGTTTCTTTTTAAATCACCTTCGAGTTTTTTCTCATTTGACTCAAGTCATTTAGATTACTCTTGACTTTATGACGCAGGAGGGCTAGTTAGCCTAGACCTACTTTTGACATGTATCATTTTTCTTCAGAAGATATCGGTGACTTTACCTTAAGGTCCAAAGACAAGAAATCGACCTTTTTTAATCTAACAAATCTCAAGTGATTAATAAGCTCAGAATCCCCGTAAAGTATACATTTTTTATTAGGCTAGATTGACGTGAATATTTGGTAAACACAGTGTCACCATTGTTTTCGTAACTATCACGTGAAAGGAAATTTGTATAGCCTTTCAAAAATCAGTTTTGTCATGGTATGTCTTGTCTCAATACTTCAGCAGAACATCTGACTCAAACTTGCTGGAATGCAAGCTGTCATAGCGGTCATCCAAAACATGTCTCAGATTCATTATATCTTGTTTAGCTTTTTATGGAGCATAATTTTAAAGAAATTAACTTGGGTTGAATTCAACGCTCTAGAAGGTTGTTGTTTTTGTTTTGTTTTTTGTTTTGTGTTTATTTTTTCTGGCATAAAATTGTTTTAGAAAGTTTAAAATTCGAAACACGCTTTGGAAGACTTTTAGGACAGCTTCCACTCACACAAATTTCAGCCACATATGCCAAACCGATTTTTGAGAGGTTGTGAAACTTACCTGTCACGTGATACCTGTGTAAACAATGCTGACACTATTGTAACCAAAATGTTTCCCTATATCTAGACTTTCCGAAAATATAGAATTTAGGGGGGATATTGGGCTTATTAATCACTACAGAATTGTGAGCTTAAAAAGGTCAATTTTATGTCTTGGAACCTTAACAAACCATTCTTTCCAAAGTTAAAAGAATAAATTGAACTTTTAAACTTTTTCATAAATTATATAAGATCAAAAACATATACCTTGTATTAGATTTATCTGAAAGAAAGAAAGGAAAGAAGGAATGAATGATTAAATGCATTTTTACAAAAATACCAATAATGAAAACGCATACTTTATGTATAATCTTTAAGTATATTTTTTACCGAAACTAGTTATCTTGTTTATGAATATCATCCTAGTTTTTGTAATAGTTTCACCGAAAGGTATTGCGTTTTTCCTTCCTTTTAAGATTATGTAGCGATTTGAAACAAAATTAGCCTTAAAATTAGAAGTCCCTGTATAGAAAGAGACTTAACTTAATGGCCCTTTTACCTAAAAAGAATACAATGACATTTGCCTTTTTGGAGTCAGATTCAATTTAGTCAATCCGCATAATCCACTTTATCCTAGAATTGTTTACGCTTCTGAAAATGCGAATCTAAATAATTATGCTATTTTACAGGACTTTGATTTATACTAACTATCAGGATACAAGGTAGTTAACAATCACTTGGTATCTGAACAGCTACATTTTTTTCATGAAATAATGAAAGTATGAACTGTACGTAAACCAGATCCTCTTAACGTAACTTATATTGAGTAATTAAACATATGACACCATTTTTCCTTGATGAAGCTTACTTTCCTATGCATTACTTAAACATTAAATTGATTTTGCTCACATTTGCTTGGCTTCTTTTTGCATTTACGTCCTCGATAACAAACAATCATTTCAACAAGTAGTATTAAAAATACTTCAGCGGCAGTCGCACTTAAAGCAATCACTAGAGTTTTGGATGAAGCTAGGGGAAAGAAAATGTATAATAGTTATGACGTGTACCTAGTATATTAGTTTTTTGTTAATCGCTGACCTAGTGGTTAATTACACATTTATGTAGAGTCAGCATCAGGGCGATGGGGAGCTACAAGGTCGCCCTACAATACTAATGCCTCCTGATAAGAAATTTGGCGAAATATCTGTTGTGTATCAATCCAGTATGGAAAAAAAATTGTAGGCTTTAAAAATGACACAGAGAATCACGAGGAAGAAGGAAATCATTAGGGAGAGTACAATTTAAACTAAATTTAACTCTGTACTAGTAACAATTAAAGTTAACACTCGTTGCAGCATTGATATTACAAAGAATGATATACCTTGTTTAGACAATTCAACAGTTTGTCTTGCTATTGGCGGTATGCCATTGTCTGCTTGACATGTGTATATCCCGTAGTAAGAATCATCTTCGATGGTGATGGTCACTTTATTTCCAACAGTGTCGTCTTCGTTTGAAACGATGTTATTGTCAGGACCATGCCATGTTTTCAATGATGCTGGAGAGCCGTCCACCGTACACTCTAGTTCAACAGTATCACCTATGCCCGCTACGACTTTCGTGCTAGCAATATAAAATTTGGGATCAATTTTGGGGGGGATCTGAAAGAAGAGGTTTTCTAGATTTAAGTTAGAGACACAAAACTGCATCTTAATTATATCTTTTGTAAGGAAAATAATTTAAATTTAAAGTGAGGTTTTCGGTTTTCAACATAATATGAAATCATTGACAGAACAATTCCAATACCACTCATTACCATCGAGGTTAAAAAAAACAAACGGTAACAACTGCTTAGAATCAGGGATAATATTATTAGGTCACGTATGCGCAGTGATACCAATCGGTATTATTTATAAAGACGACTGAAGGTATTGTAAAGCTTTTGATAGAGAAATAATTCTCTGGCGCCGTACAAAGTATTTAGCAACAAGATTAAATGTTTTGACTAATAAGGCAAACAAAGTGTCCCCATTCAAATTATTTAACATCTGCCTTCTCATTATTGTTTCATAATTTATATTCTTTCCATTAACGTCTCCAATTTCATTTTTTTGTATTTTTAATCTTTGACACTAAACTGTTTTATATTTTCACATTATATATTTTACTAAATATATTTGCTGATCTAAGAACTACAAAGTACTGCAGGTCTCTGACAGCTTATGTCCAGATGCAGGGCCTTGTGATTAGCCATTTGCTAAATTATATATCAAACAACGTCTGTTTGTCAAACTGGACAGAATGTGTATGTGAAATAAGGATGGCTTCTAGGCTCTTGACCAAATACAACCGCGCGAATTTAGTAGACTTTCTACTCTACCGTGGTATCAGCGACAATGAAAATAACGAGCCCACAGAAGCACAATATAACCTTTCAGCTTCTCTGCATGGTGTCGGTGAGACAATAATTGCTCGAAAATGTATTTCCAGTTCACCTTGAAATTACAAGTGTCGCACATATTGCACCAATAGCAAATCAACTAAAGGGCTGAAAGTCAGCAATCGAAGGCAGTCTTGCAATTTCGTAGCCCTTAACTTTCAATGGAGAAATTTGGTTGTAAGGGAAATACATTCACCGAAACCCTAATAACGGTAATTGTTGGTCAACACTTAAAAAAGCACAATTGCGTCAGAGTTAATGTATGTTTATGTGTGATATATTATCCATGACATCATGTTATGACCGACGAAGGTATGCCATGCAACTCGCACGAAGTTTTCAGTACATCTGAGATATGTGCGCTCGCCACATTCCCCATTTGTTTTTTCGCAAATTGAATGCTTCGTCGATATACCATGATTATAGCATTACCTTGGGGCTTCCTCTGAAAAGAACTTTGCCTGTGTTCGAGACATAGCGCGACAACCTACACTGGTGGTACACTTGTAACATTCCAGGTAGCCTTCATACGCATGTGGTTAAAAACAACATATTTGCGGTCTGGCCAATGTATATTGGTTCAATAAATTAAATTTCAGTTAATGTATTTTATATGACAGGAAATAAACGTACGACAATGAAGTTCATTGCAGGTCATTCAAAATGAAAAATTAATGAATTCATTTTTCGGATGTTTAAATCACAAAATTACAACATGCCGACTTTAAAATCAAAATGAACATAAATTTAGGATTTTTGTCATTGGTTTACCCATAAAGAGTGACTTTTATCTCAGTGGTTGCAAGACTATAATTTATTGTGATGTTTACTTTGGGGACTCTTTTTATAATAACAACACAATAAACGTGTAGCACTTAAAGTGGGATTACCATTCATTTGACCCATGTGTTCTGGGTTGTGATGAACACGTTCGTAGACCTCTATGACTTAATCAGAAGCTAAAATTCATTTACTTTGATCAGTTGCTACTATATGATTATATGTACGCATAAAATGGCACTTCCACGGTCTTAATGTTTTATTCCAGTGATTGCCAATAGTAGCCACAAAGTTAATTCGAGTTTAATAATGCGTAACAAAGTTCAAAGCGTTTTTGATACGAAATGGTGGTTTTCTTTCAGATAAGCAAACATGAAACACGGAAGGCAAATTAAAATTATCTATAAAACAATTACGTCGACAGGAACAAAGCAAAAAAAGTACGGGTCCACTACAGTTTCTCACTAAAGACCACTAAACACATTCGACAGTCAAAATGTGTTCACATTGATAAGCTATCTATCAATTTAAAGACAATGTGTTTCATTTACAATTCCGTATGTGAAAGAACGCATTTGTTTGTTTAACATTGTCCCGGGATGTATTTAATCTGTAGGTATGAATATGATTTAGGAATTTTATTTCGATATTGATTAAAGCATCCTAAAAGTTAGAAATTAGGCACCGTGAAACTCAATTATGATTTGTTATATCGCGAGTTTCGCTATGTTTAAAAGTACTGCCTTCTTCACTCTGTTATCAGAATGTTACAAGAGCTATAATATTTGCTGTACAAACTTACATTACAATTCGTCGAAAACTATAGTCATTGAAAGCAGTAAATTATTCTTAATTTGTAAATTATTTAATGAGCACGCATGTTGAGCAAAAATAAGAATGAGGTCTTTGTATTTGTCGTTGTATTCGAAGTCACAAATTAAATGTACTTAACTTTTTTATCCAACAACAATTCAATATGCATACTCTGTGTGCACTATAGAGTGAGTTATCAAACATTTTTAACGACCCTGCCATTGTTCGAAAATAGCACCATTTTGAAAACTTGCAAAACATTGTTTGTTGTACATTATAGATCAGACATGTTCCACTAATAGTTTTACGACTTAATTGGCAACTTTAACCCGTCTATCTCAACAGCACTCACAGAGTCACGGGCCAACTCCATTATTACGGTTTTGCCCGAATATCGGTATTTGGTCTTCGCCGGAAAGTATGGAAATAATGACTATTGGCATAAGCATCATTTATCCCTATACATTACGCACATGGCAGATGAATTTGAAGTAGGAGCATGTTCGAACCAACAGCTAAACATTTTCGATGGGAGTTAAAAGAGTCACAAAGGTTTGCCTTATAACGATAAAGACATATTGAAAAACAGTTTGTTATTAATCCAGCAGCATTACAACAGCATGACGCCACCTACTACCTAAATGAGCTTTAAAACATTGACTCTGTTACCTAATCTGAAACTATAGCAAGAAATGACCAGACCCTTTTTGTGCTTTATTTTCACCTTTACCTACAAGGTCACTAAATATATAAGTCAATATCTTAGATGAAACTGGTCAGGTTAATTCCCCACTGTGTCTACACTCAGAGTCAAGCGAACATTTGTGTGAATTCCGCCTTAAGTAAAAATCACAGCATTGAGGGAAATATTATATACAATTAAATCTTCAAGCAGCGTTGGCGTGGCCCAACGGTTGCCATGGTTGAACGTACTTGTACTGATGATACTATGTGCAGCTTCTGAGCTTTCATGTGTCTCATGTCCAGAGCAATCTTTAGACTAGTTGTTCACAAATGTGAAAATTACCTTTAAAAGCTCACGCATCTCAATTTTCATTTAAAATGATTTTTGAAAAGTATGCTTGATAGAGAGAAGCGAACCAGCATTTTAAGTAAAATTAATGTATACCATCATGGCTCACTCTGGAAATTTACCATGCGCTATGTGTTAACACATCCTTCGACTAGGTATTAAAAGTGAAAATTGCCTGCTAAAGGTCATTCCCATTTAAATGATTTTGAAAAAGAACGTTTTATAGACCAACAGGAAATAGCATTACAATACATTTCTCACTGATTATGTGGTCACTTGTCAGCAATACAGACTGAGGTGACGGAAAGTAAAAGAATCCATTGAATCGGTATATGAGACATGATATTGTTTTGTCCACGTGCATGTACACTGCCTGCACAATGTGACTTTGATAGTTTTGTAGCAACGTCCTCGGAACTATACTAACATATTTCAACATAGTATTAATATTTATATATAATCGAATATCTTGAGCATTCACATTGATGCCTTTATTCAGAATTGGGAAAGATAGACGACAACTAACATCCTTAATACATGTCCAACAGTGAGGAATCACTATATACATGGAATCACTAAACGCAAAGTCAATGCTACCACATATGCTCCAGCACGTGAACGCGAGCTTTACACTAGCAACCAGGCATGCACAAAACCTACGCTGTTAGCCATGTTGCAGACGGTCGACAGTTTGGTCAATACTACTAAACAATTAACACGGTGAACAAGCTGCAAAACGTTTGACGTCATTATTAGGAAAATATATATACTGACTCACAAGGCCTGGTATTTACAATGTTAAAAGAGTGTCCCGACTATAGTGAGCTGTGCAAACATACATTCTTAACCACCAGTACAACACTAAGGACTGAGACGGACGCACATATTTAGCGCTAGTAGTATGGCAAGAGTGTCCGCCTTTTATTAGTCCATTGAGCTAAAAAATCGACGGTTAATGGTTAGCCTACGTCGCAAACCATTGCACCAACAAATTGGAAATACAGTTTTCTAAATTGATTTCACTTCTGACTTGCTGATTTCAAAATGTTTATGACAAAACAGCCTATAATTATAATCCAGTACAGTACAGAAGCCACACTTCATAGTAAGACATTACAAACGTACCGTCTATCACCACGACAACGCTTCTCCAGGCATTTCAAACTTCAAATATAACAGATATCAACCCCAACTGTAACCTGGCCCAATACATCGTCAAATTTATGAAATCCGATATGGTCGTCAAAACACTTTACCGATCAGTATGCGTTTCACAAACTTGATAGTAGTCTCACTACGGATGATATGAACAAAATTTCAGTTCAAATGATGGGTTAGTTCTGGAGAAGAAGATTTCTGATATGATTCAAAGGTTTTGGCAAAAACCGATGTGATCGCCGAACCATGTGACCGATTAAATGTTTCCCCAAACTTTAAAATGCTTACTCTATGGAAGATATGACTCAAATTTCAGTTCAAAACGTTCATTGGTTCTGGAGAAAATTAATTGCAATTTTCGCAAAATCTAATATGGCGGCCGAACCAAGTGATCGATCCATATAAATTTTGCAAACGTGACAATGCTCACACAAAGTATGATACGAGGAAAATTTCAGCTCAATCTGTGTTTGTTCTGGAGAAGATTTTCATAGACTGGATGGGTATTTTTCAAAAATCCAATAGCACGCCAAGGTCAAGTGACTGCGCGCATTTATATACCGAATTTCAAAGGCCTAAAGTCATGCTTGCTTTATACGAAATTTCAAATCGACCAGACATCTAAAATTTATGGAAAATCCAACATGTTTGCTAGGTCACGAGACCAATCGAAATTTGTATACACACGTGCACGAGTACTCATACGTATCTTTTAGCTCTGCAAATTTGAGAAGTTTAAGTGAAGCGGTTTTTGAGTTCTAGGAGAGCAAAAAAGTTACGGAAAGGCACGGAGAGGAAAAAGAGGAATATTGATTGCCTACAAAAAATAGGGGCCCAACCCATAGGCTTGGGACCTAAAAAACAGATGCAAAGGCGGACAAACAGTAGCGACCAGGGACAAGGATGAAGAATTGGAGTGCTAGTAAGTGATGACGTCAAATCGCCTTGTTATTGCGGGATTAATCAACAAATAATGTTAAAACAAACTTAATTTCATTTTTTCCAACCACTTTTACAATTTTTGAATGCGTATTTTTTGTGTCGTATGAAGCACGGTGCAGACCACAATTGGGTCCATAGGGTTAATTGAATAAATTGTTTGAACGGAAGTGGCGAGATGCCAATGTTTTAATTCCTTTGATTTAAAAATTTGTTCGTCTATGTTCCACTTTTATTTCTAAGGAATGCAGGGTTTATCCTTCGTTTCCGAGTCTCCTCATTTCGCTAATTTGACCAACAGTCTTTCTCTTCATTTTTATTGATCCTAAAACCTTCGCCAACACTAAATACTATGAAAGGTATGCTCATGCATGCGAAAGCAAATATTCAGATTCATTTGCAAGTTATCTCTCTACGTTCATGTGGCGGAAGTGTTTAGGCGATAGATCCGAGGCCTGGATGTCACCTGTTCAACTTATTTTACTTATTTATCCTTTGGGTCAACAGCCCCTTCATTAACTTAACACTGGAATAACAGCATCTCTGCCAAAGGTTAAAAGTTGCTGTCTGGCAAATGATTCAACCATCTTTTTCATTCGCAAATGTATGTCGCTTTTTTACATGTCCCGATAAATTAAACAATATTAATAGAATCATGAATATATTTGCCCACCTTCTAGTTGTTTGCCAATATATTAGACAATAGTTTGAAAACTTGACTATATATTTGACATATTTTTTTCTTTCAGCAATACAATTGAAAATATATTTTGAGGTAGCAGATAAACTGCCAAATTTTCATCTTAACCATTTATCTAATATCCTGTCTCTAGCAATTGCTTACCAATTTACATTTTGTTACTTGAACTCCTTATTTCTTTAATTTCTTGTGGCAAATCACGCACTGGAAAAAACAAAACAAAACAAATGTTACTGAAAGAAATTCAAGACATTTAACATGAATTTCCCTTTCACCTTCGTAATTTCCATTACAATGTAAAACTTTTGCAAGCATGAGTGTGTTTTGAGAACATTTTACAAACTCTTTTGAACAAAAATTTGTATGCAGAAAAGCTGGGAGGTCAAGGCCTATGAAATCCACTGTTTGTTCTCTGTAAAGAATATTGCCAAAAACCTGCCAACATGCCGACCTTACTTTTATAAAATGCAGTTAAAATCATTCTATCCAAAACGTCCTCTGTTTGTCTTGAATAGCTCACAAGTTGAAATTACACTGGAGACAACACCGATATGTTGTCAGCCATACAGACTGAGGTGACGAAAACTTAGTTTTTTAATGACATTGAAGAGCTCACAATGAGACAAATCACGCGTACATTTTATATACTCAAACGTGAAAGTCGCTAAAAACTTGATGACTTTCCTGTACTTTTGTATATAAACTGCTATATACGTCATTCTCCCCACTCAGGGATTGAGTTTAATTATTTTAGAACATTCTTAAAGCCTTTCCTCCTTGAAGTTTAAATCGATTTGTCGCATGTTTTGAACTTTTTGTAACTCCGATTAGTTGAGTTACCTACAAGTGAAAATATTACTAGGAAAGTGACTCGCACATCAGTAGAAGTTCTATATCCTATCCTATATTCTCTAGAAACTCTAGACTTCACCGTTGTTTTTCAATCGTAAATACACACACACACACACATATTTTATGATATATAAGTCCGGTACATTGTCCGCACATAGCAATCGGCGACAGCACAATCGATCCAAAGCCCAGCAGAGTCCGACTCAGCTCTCATGGGCGCAGTCATCTTCGATCTCTGTTTACTTTCTATGGTATCTCTGTAAACGCTCGTACCTCTGCCGAACCCAAACACATGTGTAGCACTGCGAGAGCATTTATGAAAGTTAAGTTAAACAATTTCAGAAAATATTCTCGCGATAATCACAAATATCTGACTGTTCTATTGAACGATATGCATTTTGTCGTTAGCAGACGATTTGTGTAAAAATACCAATTTTCAAATCACAGCGATACACATCTCTGCGTACGTTAAACCGCAATCTGCCTTTATGTATATTCGCCATCTTGAAAGAAACTTAAATTACTGTAATATCTGCGGTAAACAACTTCCACTGGCTCTCAACCTTCAAATATAGTGTGCATGAAAATCGATTCTTTAGAAAGTACCTGCATTTGACTCCGGAGCTATGCAGTATTGGCGCTAGCAAACAGTACTATATTACTTTGACTGCACTTGGCTGAACCTTCGACCGGGTCAATACAAGACCACTGCACTGCATGAGGAACGTGGGAGTTGGGCAAGCCAATTAAACGATAGTGTATTACGACATTTCGAGTTTTCATTAAAAGCTTTTGAGATTCGAATTTCAGCTTTAAGTGTCGCCAAAAAGGTCACACTTTAGTATATAGAAAAGAAATAATACAGGGTAATTAAGTTTCATGCATCCACTGATAAGACTTTTAACGTGTACTCACAGTCTACAGCCAGTTTCTGTTCCGTGAAAGAAGCCTTTTGGCTTCCATCGTAAAAGTTGGTCGATGCAACGCATTTATAGATACCAGTGTCCGATTTTTTGACACCATGTATCGCATGCTGTAAATTTGGTCCATCCTCATGAATGATATATTTTTTACCAAGTGACAAAGTCATCCGATTGGGACTTGGATTTCCATTTTCTGCTGTGCAGTGAAAAGTTACGTTATCGCCTTCTTTGATACGGTTTGCAGGATACATTGTAAGAATGACACTTGACTCATCTGTAAGTAGCACCATAAGTTACACAAATGATTAATAATTCATCGTATTACTAATGTTGATACATTGAAATGTTCATAATTTCAAATGTGTCTACTAAATAAAGATACCAACCTTCTTGTTTACCTAAAAAGGCAGCCACATTTTGGCATCCCTACGTGAAGCATTACATTTATTATTCCAATAGCCACATAACTATAAAGTTTGACATAAACTTATACTCACATTGTACATCAACGTCTACAGACGCTTCACTAGTTCCCCTTTCCCCGTTGTAAAATACGCTCGACATGTAGCAGGTGTATTCACCGGAGTCGTGTCTTGTCAAGGACTTAAGGACTAGAGTTTCATGTTGTGAAATAAAACTACCGTTAGGACTTGTCCAGTTCACCTCGACTGTTTCTTTCGGATTAGCATCTCTCAAGAGGTAATAAGCGGTCATTGACCCTCCTTCAACAATTGTACTGTCACAAACTGTTACTATTGAAAAACTGGGACCATCTACATTAAACGAAGAAGCAGATACATGAATGACGCTCGTGATATATTCAATTACATCGAAAGACAGACAAATGTTGTTCTGTCGCCCAGTCTCTCTCTGTAGGAATACCCTAATAGAATCTGTGTCGACAGTGTCTTCAACTGTCCTACAGTCAAATTCAGAGTATAGAAATAACGGGCGACGCGCTGACCATTAACAGGGGCGAGAGAAAAGCCAAAAATTAATGGGCGGGGCTTGCCGTGCCCATTAATTTGGCTTTCCTCTCGCCCCCGCCCAAAGGTAAATGTTACTGGCCAGCGTGGAGTCTGTTATTTCAATTATACTATCAACGAACCCCGAAAAACCGTCATAATTTACGAACATTTCTCATGCGAACGACAAAGGGTCCAGAGAACCTGTCAGTGAGTAGTGCTTGCGCTGCAAGAATTTTGCAAATCCGGAGGGTTTTTTTTGAAAAATTAGCCCGCAAATGCTCCATTTTATTCTATGGTTGATTATGATCTATGTACAAATCACAATTTTCGTTTTAGCCGTTAAGTTACTGTGTTTACGATATTATTTACATTCACGGGCATGAAAACAAACCATTACTGTGTGTTTTTGGGCAGTCACGTGGTTCTGCTCGACCAATTAAAACGCGATGGACAGGAATGGTAATATAAAATTGAAACTTACACTAAATGCCAAGCTTACCCAAGCTTATTGAAATTTCGACTGTGGCCTACCTTTTTAAAACACCGGAGACAAGGTAAAGGTGAAAGGTACTCACACTGGACATTCATGACGATCTTTTCGTCACACGATAGTTTAGACCATCTCGATCTCGGCAATGTTTTGTGTTGAAACTGACAGTCAAATGCTGCACCGTTATCTGCCTTTTCAAGCTTTGTATTCCATGTTGTCTTTTTCCTATGCCCTCGATAAGCCTCTTCTCCCCGTTTCAACCAAACTAAATTCCCAGGTGCTTCCTCTGCTAAATTTATGTCACATCTAAATGTTGTGTTATGACCTTCAATCACTGTTGACCTTGGATAAACTGAACAATTTGGTTTATGACCTGTCACAAGTAGATTTAGTATTTTAAAATTGTTATAATCAAGAATGTTTACCATTTTGTGTATGCAAGGGAGATGGCAGTTTTCTTTACATGCACGCTAGAGAGTATCCTATTTTAAACTTAGTTTTAAAATGTCAGTTTCAGGTTTTAACATTGGTTGTTTCTTCTCCAGCTTCTGATTGACGGGTTTTACAATAATATGTTTCGCTTTTGTCAAAAAACAGGATCATCGATGATACAAATAATTCTGTCAACCATTACAATTTTTTACGAAAGGTAGAACTATACAAACATTTACACAACATACATACCTATAACATAAAGATTAGCAGATGATAAGTAACTTGTATTTCTTTGCGAAGCACAAGTATAGGTTCCAGTTAAACTTGGATTAATATTATACACTCGTAGGTTGTACGCGTTTCCCTCAACGATTAGTCCATAATGTTCTGTAGGCCCTTCGATAGTTTTCCCGATAGTTAAACGACTTCTTACATATTTCCAAGCTTTGTTTGTAAGTTTTTCTTCAAAAGTGCAGTTAAGCTGAGTGTCATCGCCATAAAAACAATGGTATTTTCAGGAGCCACTAAAAACAAACTGGCATCTAAAACGAGAAGACATGTAAGATTGCCAAATATACATGTATAAGCTTGATGTGCCAACACGTCCTGATGTTGTAGATTCAATTCATGATAAGCACTTCTGTTTTTGACTAAGCATACCAGCAAAAGGTAGTCTTAAACGCTGATACGATCATCGGTGTATGGAAATTCATCATATGTCATAAATCAACGTTAAAATCGAAAGCTCTGTTATTCTTTTAAAGGTATACCTAATACTTTCACATCTTTGATTCGTTTTACATTGTCGACCACCGTTTATAGTTAACCATTTACACTCTTTATCAGCATCCCCAATTCTGTCAGTACGGCGATAATTTTTGAGAATTTTGTGTGCTAAGATGCTCGACATATTAAGTTTGAAAAAAAAAGGAACTTCAGCTGATTTTGTTCAAGCGCTATTATTATGGGCGTGAACAGACGTTAATATTCATTGACATGATTTTAATTTTTACTTCCTTAGAGAACTTCGGAAAGGTTTAGCTGTTGTTCGCTGAAAAAAAAACGCACAAGGACGATAATGTCGTTCACGTTAAACCTCTTAATGCACTGATGCTTGCAGCGTTGCTTTGATAGTCGATCGAAGGCCCGGAATCGAACTGTCAGGATAAAGGCCCCGACCTCGGCAGTACTCGTTGTACAAAGAATATATATTCTTTATACGACTACAGAGGTTAGGCCTTTGGCCATAGCCTTTTATCCCGGGCCTTCGATCGACTACTACAACAACGCTGCAAGAGCATGTGTCTCAACCGGGGACAGACCCCTCGGTCAGAGTATACATAAGTTAAGCCTGCCCCTAGAAGACTTGGGGTCTTTAAAAGTCTTGTGAAAAGAGGGAACATGTTTCATTGCCAACTAAGCGAAGCCATACTATATTCCTATAATCCTATATTCAGAAAGCTATGTCTGTCAACGTAAATTAAATCTAAAAATATCATGTACTGACAAAACAGCTTTAGTGTTTTTTTATCTTTCATTTGCACAGAATTGATATTTCAGGTGTACTCGAACAAAGAAGCATTTTGATGTTATTTTTATGTTTACAGCGAAATCTATTGATTTGATTGTACTTTTATTACTGGACCGCATACTGTTTCATCAATTACATTGAATCTAATGTTGTGTCTTTGCTTAATAAAGTAATTCTAATTAAAATATATTTTATCTATACTCGTGTTTTTCCGGGGAGCACTTGTGTAGAGGGGCTATGTAAGGGTGCTTAGAACTGTTGTTTTGCTTACAAAGGGTAGCAGTGACCTTTGATGATTTTCTCCCTGTTTTCGTTCTGTATGTCTAATGCATTTTACGTTCTTCTCCTTAGTTCATATATTGAAACCTCAGCTATTAACCTTGTCGACAAAGTGTGTACATGGCATTGTGTAAAATATACTGTTATGTATTACATTTGAATGGCAGTCCTGACAAGTAAATTCAATCTATACTTAGATTCACCTGTCAACAATTTAAGTGAAACTTACACATGTACAGGCTGAGTTGAAAGCTGAATATGATTTACTTAACACGCTTTAAGTAGACCAGGAAATCATAGTTGATACGACCTAAAATGTAAAGACTCATGTCAAACACCTCAAAATGTCTGTGCGTGTAAGACTTGTTTATAATCTTTGCAAAATACACATGTATTCCAAGCTTTTAGGTCTTACTACAATTAAAAATTAAGATAAATCCATCTCAATCGTTCTTTGTATGCATGAATTTGTGAAAAGAGGTATTCGATAATGAATACTCCCCATCCCCTAAAACACAACAACAAACAAAAAAAATGTAAAAATAAAATCATTGTAATCCATTATTGGTACACAAACTTCCATAATGTACTGTTAATTTAGTCAAATTGAAGAAATCGTTGTACATAAATAAAGAATAATACAAATATATGGATTTCGTAATTATAATTTAAAGTATAATGTCGGTATGGTGAACGTGCTTCGAGTTTCTAAGCTTAGCTGCCTTGCTAAATTCAGCGTATGTGCCCCATACGATATAGCTTGGCCTTACTAGCTCCATCGCAAAACTTAGAGGCAAATATGTAATACCAGAACAAAACATTTTGTATCAGAAGCCAAATAAAGACTGAATTATTTCGATGAGCTATTGGATTTTACGATTGCGAATCTTAAAATCCATCTCTAAAATGTAATATTTCGAGGACTATGTACAACATATAAGGTATTTTGTTCGTGTTTAAGTTAATTATCATCACGTAATCTACAATGTGCACCTTAGAGCAATTGGTTCAAAATGTATTCGCACGTTCAATGTCGCATCGATTTAGGTTTCAGGTGATACAAAGAGCTTTTATACCATAAATATTTTTCTCTCCGGCGTCCGGGTTCACGGTTCCGTTGTCACCTGACCTACATTTGACGAATTTATGAACTGATGGGTGTGCTTTGGAATACTAAATTTTTGACTAGCCAAGAGAGAGACAGAGCTTGTTTTCTCATGCTGTTTCAATATCTCCACGTTATACGCAAAGTAAATCACGCATTATAAATATTCGTTGGCTAAATATGCTTATCACGGGCAAAACCAGACAGCGTTTCAAAATATGTTAGGAAAAAAGCTTCAAACTAATAAACAAGTTTCAATCTGCCTGTGATGGTGAGCCATTGATTTTTGCCTAGACTGTGAGTACCACTTTACATCAATGGCAGTCTTTAAGGGCGGCATAGGAAAATATCAGATTGGATTTGTCGGTATAAACTTATCATCAATGCAAACAGAAGACAGATGATTTTGAGTCTCATTTTCACGCATATCATCAGGTGAAAGGTATTTTCCACTAATATTATTTACAAGGGCAATAAAGAAGGGAGGAAATGGTTCTCTCACGGGTCCCATGGTACGTTTCGAGTCTGGACGAAGATTATGTGTCATTTCGTGCACGTGCTGACCTGGACAGTGCATTAGTCATCATAGATTGCAACAAAACACACCACGCTTTATTACCATATTAGCGTGAAAAGACTCCTGAATTAACTTGACCAAATCCATCACCAATGATTAAAAAATGGGTAAATTGGGTAAAATGCCAAAGTAACTAATGGCGATACTTTTCTGTAAACTAAATGCAAAGCAGATGGCATCACTAGGGCTTTAACAAGAGTAAGAAGATTTATGGCAAAGCAAATATAACTAAATGCGAAAAATAACGTTACTTCTTCTCTGAAAAATTATCCTCAATGAATGTTACCTAAAGGACTAAATGCGCCTATAGCTACTCTCTCACTATTTCACCGTTGTCATATGTACCATTTCAACATTTCAAAGAAACAGTGAAGATTTAGTGATTGCAGATCGAAATTTCATATCTTTAGCATTCACCATAGTTCACCACAACTTGATAAAAATGAGACACTAAAATCAGTGAATGAGTCATATCCATAATTACCTCTTTATCATTTAGAGGAAACAAAAGAAAAGATAAACCTTCTCGCTGGTGACAGTACAAACACCCTTCTCCTACGGCATATATGTCCAGAATTTACAGTACTGTTCGAAAATCAGTACTAATTCTAACCGTGATCAAAAAGGCGACACTATAGCTGGTATAATCGGGCAGTTACGAAGTGAAGATTTATGAAAGGCCATTAATTGTAGTTCGACAGTATGCTGACACTCAACAGATTGATGCGTTGTTTGATGTTTAACAATTTTACCGGTGAAAGTTTATAACAATCAAATCATTGGCGTAGTCACCTTTGCCGATGGGTCCTGGTAACTAATGCTTGCGTATACGGTTAAACCTCCCAGCTGTTCGAATCTAACATGCTGTTGAATATCTCTCCCTATCCTCAACCTTAGCATTTTTTTTCCACTCGCGTCTATTTCTCCCAACATATTGTTTGGTTGATCTACATCCACTCACCGAACATATTAAGAAATTTAATGATATGCTTTACTTCCGACACTGTACTCAAGTTTCTTCATATCAGAATACAGTTTGTCGAGATATACATGAAGCTTATCTCCGTTGAAATTTGGTATTCCGTTCTCCAACAATGCCTTTTCTCAAACACTTTTCAAAGTAACGAACCATATTCTAGGTTAACCAGTGAAAAATCGATAGAGGCCGACTGTGTTTCCGTCTCCTACTTGCCTGCTTACCGTCTCAATACCTGATACTGGACAAAATGCTTGATATATGTTCAATGTATTGACGTATATGGAAAACAATAATTATTGCATACGTAACGTATATCTTTGTATATGTAACATTCAAATACGCTGATATGCGTAGCGTATATCTATGCAGACATGAGTATACGTAATGCAGATCCTTGCACACCAAGTTTCTACTGCAGTTTTACATTTTATTAGTATACGTACGTGTATACTTAACGTATTTGACACAAGTACAGGATCAGTATATATATATATATATA
>LD350285.1:33321-53728 GCA_001465055.1 Ptychodera flava | reverse complement strand
AGAGAGAGAGAGAGAGAGAGAGAGAGAGAGAGAGAGTTGTAATAAGTGATTTAACTCTGAGAGTACTTTGCGAAAGTTGATGAAACCTGCCACATATAATGATATAACAGATATCTGATTGTTTTTATTACACGCCTCACACGGGTGTCGATTATATTGGTATGAATTCTGTTTATTAACAGGAATATAAAAAACATAATACAATAAATCCCTGTCAGAGATAGCTACTCTGGCAGTAGACCGTATACACGTCTACTCTTATCAGTAGTCTGTCACCCACTCTACGTCGTGTGCTCAATTGAACTGCTGTCAGGATATACAATGTCTGTCTTTGTTCTTGTGTTTTGGTTAGTGATAATCCCGAGGTCTGCAAATGTTGCGTAACATCTCCTTGCTCATTGTATTGTCACTTTAATATGAGACAGATCAGAGGTACAATTGTTTTACACAACTTCATAACAGTCAGAAAGTATCGAGTAACTCATGTCATACTGTATTATTTCATGCGTCCAGTAGTGCTTGATAAATTTCAGTACACGTCGAGTCATCAGCAGTCATTTCCCATGCTTGATAATTAAGTTTGTAATTTTGTCAAACTCGGAGTCATTCAGGGGTCACATTAGTAGGTTAAATTTTCTGTTGAGTAATTGCTTAAATTTTCTAGTCTGTTTACTGCATATCCAATATTCTGTGAAGCGTATTACTATGAACCTGTTGTAAAACACGTTAGAACATTCAGTTCATATCTGGATAGAGTTAGGTAACAGTGTTCATGTCTGCATTAGTTCTGATAGTTAAGTAACAGTGTTAATGCCTGAATTATCTTGTTAGAGTTAGGCAACAGTGCAACTCTGCAGCTGCCCATCCTCCACAAGTCTGTTAAGTTTTTTTTGCTGCAGAGAAAATATGTCAGCAGGCTACTTATTAGTTCGCCAGGCTGCTCATGAGTTCGAAAGATTGTTAATAAGTTCGTCGGGCTGTTTATTGGTGCGTTAGGTCGTAAACATACAGACTGGAGTGCAATGTAAAATAAAAGTAAATTTGAAATGGTCACACATGGCTTGCTTGTCCACAACTTGAATTGTTGGCCCAGAAAAAAAAACTGAGATCCACGCCAGGTCTCAAACCTGGTTTCTCTTGTTTGACAAACATGTTAGTCTACAGTTGAGCAACCCATTTGCCATTGTCATTGTAACTGCTTGAAAGCTCACATAAAGGATGCCCTAAATTTTTACTGTGTGGTCAGATGAGTTGCTGATGCTAGTCACACGCATATGGGAGTATCCGCCTATTAAGTGAAAAAAAACATGCTTTTTTAGCTGGAGATAATGGCCTTTGGGATATTTTTTTCATTTCACTTCGTCAATTCAAACAGTCTGCTGTTAGAGCAGAGTGGCAGAGTGAAACGTCAATGTGTTCAATGTCATATGCCCAAGCGACTAGCAAAGTAGCTGTCACAGATGATTGCACAGATACCGTCTATTGATCTCTAAAAGCCACTCGCAATCAAGTTGCTGTTATTCAATCAGCCACGCAGTTGTGCGGGCATTGTTGCGATGTCATTTTGCTAGCCTGGTTGCATACGTATTCTTTTGCCTCCTTAGGAAACCTGATTGTTGAGTTTTTACCGTTTATGCATTCCAAAGGGATAGCGGCTTCAGAGCGTGCAAAGAACACGCCCAAGGGGCGAGCCTTTCACACATAATATAAGGCCGACCTAATTTTTTTACTGTGAGATCAGAAGGTCAAGTGAGACATTGAAAGCCTTGTTTATGAGCAGGCACTTTGTAGGAACGTTGGCAACCATCGAAGATCGCCTCAAGCATAAACTAGGCGCTTTGTTTGATGTCATGGAAAAGTACTGTGTTCTCAAATTTGTGTTGATATGTATATCTAAAGACTAGCCTATTTTCTGACCTAAAATATGAAACGAGCATGCATAAAAGACTCGACCCTTTGTTGGACGCTATTGAAAAATATACGTAAAGTTTGTACATAAAGTCTCGCTTGATTGTCTGTTCTCACATACGAATCGCCTGGCAAAAAAAAAAGAATAGCCTTAAGCTACCTGATTACCAGAAACGCAGTTTTGTTAATGCTTTTTCGTGTGAGGAGGTACCTCAAAACACCCCATTCAAAAGAGCGATCAGATAAACTTTGCAAGGACTAAAAACTTTTCTGAGACGATTTACAAAAACCTCAAAAAGAGTTGGAAATGGACCAAAATGCAGATCGCAAAAATGCATGACGTCGTTACCAAGGAAGTAAGCAGGTGAAAAGCGATGCCAAATGAAGACGAAATTACTTTGGATGAATAAATTCCAACATTTTTTTCACAGCCGCAAAGACTGATGGGCCGGTGTTTGAGTTATGTTCCCACCACATTAGCCTGGAGTAAACAAAGTGTAAAAAAGATGGCTAATATGATAAATATATAATCTCGTTGAAATTTCTCTGTTTGAAATCGTATAATTGTGCGGCTCCACGCAGAAAAAAAAAAAACAAAAAAAAAACAAAACAAACAAACAAACAAACAAACAAAACACACGGTTATACGATGACGTCAGACTAAGAAGAATTCCACGGAATTATACAATGGAATCAAGACACCGTTTAGCCGACATGTCAAGATTACCTGTATTTTTAATAAATCGTACTTACAGTAAAAATACCTGGTCTCACGATCTGCATAGTTTGGGTAATATTTGGGTAATATGCCGTTAGCTGCTTAACATGTGTATCTCCCGTAGCAAGACTCATTATCAACAACAACCGTCAGTGTACTGGTAACATTGTTCCCGTCTATCTTCTCATCAACTTGATTGCTTCTGTCGTGGAGTGAAATGAGGCCACAATTGTGCCATGTTAGACTTGGCGTGGGAAATCAGTGCACCTCACATGTCATTTCTACGACATCGTCTATGGTGGCTGTATATGTAGCGCTTGCCCTGAGTTGCTTCGGAGAATCTGAGGATAAGACCAACAGGTTTGTTATCAGATAAACTGACTTAAGTATTCTCAGAAAAATCTTAATGATATGGCCCAAAAGATAAAAGTATACGTGTTTCCGCTAACTCAACTTGCCCTTATATAACCCACCGACGCTAGACATGTTTTAAATTTTCAAAACATGTTAATAAATTATTGAAATGTTATCGTATTTTATGGATCTCAGCTACCACAAACAAATAAACACTTGATCCCTGACCTATCTACACTTATTTTCGGAGAAAGCACACATTTTCATTTGATATGATCAGTGTCGCGGTTTTTATGTATTATCTCCATCGAACAAACAAAGTTTTAAGAAAGGAAAGACGATGCAACTTTGTTGTACTCGTATTCAATATCATTACAAATGTTGCTATGCAACTCGCGCTATGTTCCCAGTACCTGAGGCGTGTGCACTCACCATATGCAGTGCCCGCCGACTATGCGCGCATTGAACGCTTCTTCGACATATCAGAGTTGTAGCATTACCTAGGGGCTTTAGCTTAAAATGATTTTGCCTATGTTTGATGTCTAAGACGATAAGTTAAGGTAGCTTTCCACCTTTGCGTCGACATCTTTTCAAACGTGAAGTTTGCCATCAAGTTGTGTATTTCTACCCAAGTATTATATCTCACCTGAAAGCTATTTCTATGATTTTTTTTGTTTGACCAAGAAAATTAATGGGTGATGAATTTTCATGAAGATTTTAGTGAAAGTGTAAAGACATTGGGTAAACTGACGTAAAATATTTAAGTCAGAGTGGAATGGGGCTATTGTGTAGGTGTCAGCGAGTAATTGCACTTCAGAATACTGGCCACAAAACCGTGTCTCAGATTTTTGAAAAAAGCCTTAATTTTTTCACAGTGCTGAGTCAAAGTTTATCAGCCGATTAGTCTCACAATGCCGTCTAATTAAGCAGCAATAACTCGACTCTAAAGACCTAAACTGAAAAAACTGGGACACGGTTTTAGAGACAACCTATTCGACAAACAGCTGTGAAAAAAATCTGGTGGACTTCCGTTTACGCGTTCACGAGTTAGACTCTTTTGAGTGTGCTGCAAAATGACAAAATGCAAGTGCCGAACCGAGAAAAAGGCGATTTAGTAAATTGTTTCGGTTCTTCCTTTATGAATGGCCATAAACAATTTACTTGACAGATAAAACACCAAACCAAGATAGTGCTATCAATGTTTTAACCTAAACAGTATTTTCACTCATCAAAATCAGTGTCAGCGGTTAAAATAAGGCTAAAGAGAGCGATTTTCGGGAGCGATGTCCCCTCTCAGAGCACAATGTACACGGTGGCCGATGACTAAATAAACTTGAGGAGTGCCCGGGAAGGGATTATGCATAATTATGACAGATTAGCTGTAAGATGTAGACAGAGTATTAACTGTTCAACCTAACTGTCGGGACTGCTATGGCATATCGATGCCCTCTACAAAAGCGTTAAAAAAGTGTAAATTTGTGTCAGCATGCGATCTCGGAAAGGGTTCATAGCCGTGGAAGGTTTTGATTGAGCGATCCATGGGCTTCATGGCTCAATGAAGCGAATTTAGCAGTACGCCCTCAGCGACCAAATTTGCGTTATACATTCGTTTTATCCCGTGAACCCTGACCTCCCGTCGAGAAGGAAGTTTCCGGAACGCAGACGTCTTTCCTAAAGAAACCCAAAATAAAGTTAGCATAATAATCTCTTCTTTAGTCAGTACGTAAACACGATCCTTGCTTGTGTACATCCGCACAAGCATGCATTTGCCCACGTACGTCTCTGCCGGGGTCGATCAACTACACCCGAGCTGAAATGACGTAATTTCAACCACAACTTCAAACGCACACCACCGCCGCACGCGACGGGCACGCGACGGACGTGGACCAGCAAACGATCTCTGGTTACTAGGGCCAAGACGCGTTTGTACACTGTATGTATTAGGATGGGTATGCAACCGCTCATATGAGTTCCCAGGACGTGCGTTACCAAAAAGGGGGGACAGGGGGGGACACTTTTTTCCACGGCAGTCACCGTCACTAAAAGGTTAGTAAAACTCCATTTTTTTTTAATTTAACAAATGTTTTGAACACTGTAAGCTCAAACAAGGGAAAAAAAATGAAAAAGGTGAAAAATGCGATGGCACACTCATTTGCATATATATTTACGTCATCACAAGAGCAAGACTACTAAACATGATTCACCTTTATTTTTTTATTGTCTTGTTTATGTACAGTTAGGATATACCTTGTGCATTTTTAGGCTTAAAAAAATCATAGTGGAACACTTGCAGTCCATGCATAAAGTTCTGCTGATGTACATTCATTTTTAATTATCAAGAAAAAAAAATTGTAACTGATCCTGATTTTCTTTGGCAGTGAAATCAAGGACTGATTTTTTTTCCTTCCAACATACTTGGAATACCAAATAATTTTATTATAAAGGACTCGAAACTCTTAGAACAAGCTATAGGCAAGCACAATATTTTGAGGCTTTTATAAATTTGGTAATGCAAAACCACTGAACCACTATTGAAGCAAAGTAATAGTTTAAACATTTAGTTTGAAGGATAACCTAAAGAACAGTTTTAACAATATCCAGTTTAAAGGGACAAAGTCACTCATTTTTGACATTATTTTAGTTTAGTTTCTCTTGAAACATCATTTATTCCATTCTGTGACTGAAATATGCCCAATCACCAGATGATACAAGTAAACTCTCACTCTGTACATGGTTATAACACATGTATTCTTTTTCTATGATACATTTTTTTTATCATAAACCAAAAATTAAATGATGGAAGAAATCATGCATTATGTCAATGTACAGGGTTGAGCTGTGACAACCAGTGATTGAGCCCATTTCACTGTTCTGAACAAGAAAAGCAATATTTAAAAATCAACTAAAACTTGGAAATGAGCAACTTTGTCTCTTTAATTTCAAGAAAATGTACTGTAAAATTCTATATCAGATAAGATAGGGAGAAGGGATGGATCTGAGGAACAGGTTATTTTTTCCTAATGGAAATTTTTAATACAGCTTCCATATGTTGGTGTGAGTGTTTGTGGAGACAAAAAATATTGCTATGACAAATTACATGTGTTGACTATATTTTCATCTCACATTGCATCAAACATTTGCAGTAGTGTCAGGTAAAATGGTCACAGTATCAGAGGAATACAATGTCTACTGCTGCAGCCATAATCATGGCATCACAAAAGATCAGTTTGGCAGGTGCATAATGTCTACCTTCCCACAAGTGCAAAGGATACAAAGAAGATTTGATGGTTCACGACGGTATCCTGTTTTGTTCATAAAACAATTTTGAGCGAGTCCTTGTCACATGGCATAATGAAAATTTGATGTACATACACAGGACATATTAAGGATGTACAAGCGATAAAACTGATAGTATTGTCATTTCCCTAAATTGTCAATTTTTGGATTCTTTACTGAATTAAATGTGTAATTTTAAAATATGGGGTCACTGTGCTCTGTTGTGAGAGACAAGACCATGAATTTTTCACCAATGCCTTTTCTATGGGTGAAATCTTCCAATGCCATTTATCTCCACATTAACCATTGTGACCATTTAATATCATTTTATCACTATTATGTGTTTCTTTTGACTTAGCAATGTGCAAATTTTCATGAAAATGGCAATAGGAACTGCTTTTCCAGCGATTCTCAATGTAAACCTATGGGAAAGGATAAATTCCACCCGTATAATGCTTGTACATGCTTAACTGACCTTTTCTTCTGTTTTTGTTGCAAACATACTGAATTAACGGTGTCCAACACAAATAGGATGAATTCTGTAGCTACCAGTCTATACATTACTTTAGGTCACAAGAGGACAATCAGTTTGATTACATTCATAACAATTTTTGTCAGGCTATATGCAATTGAAAATTATTTATCAAACAGAGAAAAATCAATTATTTAAATAGTCATTTTTGTGAAGCTTCACAGGCAGTAAAATCTCCAGACAATTGCATAGAGCGAATATTATGCCACTTGTGTTGACAGGATGAAAGACAATGTAAATTAAACAATTATGACATGAGATGAATATTTCAGGAAATCAAAGAAACAGTTAAGTAAAAACTTGCACATTGTGTTCATTGTCAGTTCCAGAACCAGACATAGAAATCTGACATTCACAGAGGCCATGTTATGAATAACAGGAACAGAAAAATCCTATTTCCTTACATGTTATATCAGTGTTAAAATATATCAATAAATGATGTAGCAAGGAATTGTCTGTATAACCAGTACCTCCCCCATTATTTGCAGTTATCTTGATAACGTGAACTCTCTAATGGCATAAAGGTATAACACACACATGTGCAGTATTCGAGTTGTAGATAATCTGTGAAACATGTTTAACATTAAGAGTATTGAAAAAATTCATACAAAAAAGTACAAAGTCATAAAAGCAAGAGTCAAACCCTAGTAACAATCAATTTGTTCAACTTAACCCAGTCTTGGGTTGTTCTTTTGAAAATTCAGGCTTATTAAAGGTACAAAAGTTCTACATTTTTTGTTTTTCATGGTATTGTGATGATTTTCATTTGAATCAAAATACATTTTCATGGTGTTTATCTCACCAAAGGTCCACAAGGTGTAATTCAGGCAAAGTCTAGATTCTAACGTGTTTTTGAATCTGAATTAAGTTTTGGTCCAAAAAATACCCTTTACACCATCTTAAAATATGTACAGTGAAGTATTCCCATCTAATGCTAAATTTTGCTAGGTGAGTTGAGCTGACCCAGCTAATGACTACACATCTCACTAAACTGGCAACATGTACTCCTTTTCAAGTAAAGCAATTAACAGATTTTCCCCAAGATTGTCTTTATTTAAAATGAAGGATTTATGTTTATAAAAGTGTCAGTGCAGTGCAGTGCAGTGCAGGTGAAGGAATTTCATAGAGCATTAATTCACCTATAGCACCATTTTTGTTATGAACCAAAAGCTGGATGGAACCAATCATGAATTTTCTCTATGTACATGGTGCAAGGTTCAGCTGTGTCGGAGATTTTGCCCATTTTAGTGTGCCCAACAAAACTTATTCCTAAGTTATGCTAAATTTTGCTTGGTGTCAATTATCTGTTCCAGCTAATGACTGCAAATTTCAATATCAACTCTGTATACTACTTTTTAAGTAGAGCAATGACATCTTTCAAGATTTTCTTCATCAAAAATGAAACAATAATTTATGTTTACATTATCTCTCAGGTCACTGTGCAGGAATTGTGTAAACAAAGTTCACAGCTGGCCACCTGGTTAAATATTACCGGTACCGGTAACTATTGTTTTCACAGCATGTACATGTAAATAGTAATTTTAAATTTTACTTGGTAAAATGAGAATACCCGAAGGACCTCCCCCCTGAAATGAAAGTTATTAGATTAACTCTTAGATTAACATATTTTGTAAAGCAAAATTTAACCAACAACGGACAAATTTCTACAAAATACATGAATTTAAAGGTGGCCCAGTCATTTTAAAGGTGGCCTAGTCATAGCTGCACTATGACACTGACAATACTATTTGATTATCAATTTTATCGTAAAATGTGTGTAAATAAATCACATAGCTTGTGCCTTTCAATGGACACTATACATGTATATAGCTGCTTCACTTACCTACAGATTGCTGAATACAGATCAATTTTACTACATGTCTACAACAGACTTTGATAATGTTTGTGACAGTGTGCCTTCTATGTTAATAAAACCTGGTGATCCATATATAACACACAATAGTGTTACTGTTGAATAGAAAATTCTCTACTTCTTAAATTGATACAAAAACTCACAATTCATACACCTTAAGGGTAAAACTGGTATACATCAGAAAGTTGTACAGTTCCCTTACTTATATCACATACTGTTACCTCAATCTGTCACTTAGAGAAAGTGATGAAATCACACCGAATGGTGAGGGAGGATTCAGAGACCTTGATTCACAACCCTCTAAAGGGTTATTTGGAGAATCGTGTACCGCTATACAATTGAGAAATGATGCAATATGCAAGGCTGAAAAACACGGCATAGACGACTGTCACATATACTCAAAAAGTTGTTGCAGTATGGTCCAAAATTTCTCGAACAGATGCGAGGCTTGCAGAACACTGTACAACTGTAAGTCAGCACGGAATAGGAGACGTTTCAACTGCGAGACAGATGCATCTGGCCAACCAACAACATCCAGTGTCCGATGGACCTACATGACCAGAAAACAGTTGATGCAGGCATTGAAGGAGAAAAACCAGCTGATAGAAAATGGACAGACCAAATACTATGCAACGTGTGTTGATAGGATGAAAGAAAATATAAAAATCCAGAAGCTTAGATACAATGGAAACCCTAACGAATAAGGTTACCCGGCATTAATAAAAGTGCTTGGCTACAATACCAAAGGGAAAATGACACATCGACACTGTACAGCAGTCAGCAGAACCATGCCATCGCATGAGACTGTTCATCACCCAACTAATCGAAGTTGAAAAATGCGATAAAAATGACTGAAAAACCTAATCCACCTACCAGAAACTTGATAAATAACAATGGTACATTATCTAATAGACTAACAATAAATCTACTTAGCTATATATTCCGAGTACCGGACGAAAACGGTAGACGATCCGACACCCCTGTGCTGTGTGTCATGCTGCCACCATGCCGCACACTGATGAAGTCGCACGAAATTGAACGACGCCGCTCTTCAATGCAAAATTTGATGACGTTTTGCGGTTAATTTTGCGACAGTCCAATTTACCGTAAAACGAAGTTTGGTAACGCACGTACCGAGAAAAAGTGACACACATTGTTTCACCATTCTCTCGAATGTTCGCCTAACTAGTAAAAAATAAACAAGTGCACGTTAGTTTTCTTTGTGTTCTAAAACGTAAACTGTGATTGGGTTGGCGTATTTCGAGGTCTATATAGGCTATATGGGAGAAGGTTGAAAATGTGTTTCATACCCTGGTATATCTAAAACCTTCTCACTCGCTTACGTGAGACAAGTCAAACGAACGCGCGCGCGCGCGACCATAGTTACACCTAAAGACGAAACGTACACTTCAGTCTCAGATCTTCGTCGAACGAACGCGCGCGTCCATAGTTACACCTAAAGACGAAACGTACACTTCAGATGGTCGTTGAGGGCGTCGCATATGCCATCTTATGCTTTTATTGTTCCAGGACGCCCGTGAGCGATCCCGATTAATGAGTGGCATAGTGAATCGAATATCGGTTGACACCACAACTAAAAGAACCTGCATTTATATGTAGACATAGATTAGCAGTGTCTGTGATCATGAGGATAAAAAAGACCTCCATGCTGTGATTCAGTCAGCTGCTATTTTTTCGAACTTCACGCGCCTTGAAAACAGATTAACACTCACTGCTCAACTCCGAGCGTTTCTAAGACAACAGTTTGCCTTCGCTCTTTACGACATTTCTGCAGGAGGTGAAGACCGTTTCTGGAGTCATTTTAGCTGACATAGCCAAATGCCAGTCAGCCGTACATCGCCGTATTCATGTATTCGCCATCGCTTTGTTATGCGGCCTCCAGTGGAACGTACCATTTATGTATACGGGAGGGCCGGAGCTTCTCCAACCACTGCTCCGGGTGCTTTTTCAAACGCGCAAAAGTGTCTCAAATAAACATTTGGTGTGTGGCAAAACAACTACAAATACACGGCTTGCCGACACGACTCGTCTGACTTTGATTACACTGCCATATGTAGGATTCTGATTAAAACTACTGTCTGCCATGCCCCGATGATCATTGAAACACGGTCCCCCACGTCACAAAACGTCAATGGGCGGGCGATCTCCGCGAACTTGACCGTGACTTTTTTATCACTTTTATTTGATAATAACTACAGGTCCTGCCATTACTCATGCTGTAGATTGTAACACTCGATATATGCTGCTATTTGTGATCCGTACTAACCTGAAATAAAATCGCCAAAAATGTCATGTCTGGCCTCGTGGTGTCGCTAACACTCAGAAGTTGCAATCTTTTGGGACCGGCCACCCATATGAGAAAAACGTACGATCCACCGTTCTGCGCCTGATCGCTACGCATACACACGATGCTCTTGACACACGCAGTTACGGTAGGTGTCAATGGGATTTTCACAGCAGATGTTGGCCAAGTGCATGCGACAATACAGTGGCGCTGCCGCTTAGCTTAATCCCTTGCCAATCAAGACTAAACGGTAGTCTCAAAACGCAAAAACGTGCATCTGTTACTCTTGTAAATTTTTATCGCAAAATTTCAGCCAGAAACAGGAACTTTACGACCATGATATTCTTCACTCACGAAGATCAATATTACAGAAATACTTTTAAGGGGAAAAAAACAAATTTCCGTGTTTTCGACTTAAAATACCCCAGTAAATGTGGAAATCTACCTAAAAAAAAAGATGTATCATTACTGACGAAATCGAATCTTGGGCCAATTTAGGGTTATATCACCCGCTGTTGGTCGAAATAAATCTTTTTACGGTCCCAGTTTTTACCAAGTAGAGCTATTTCCTGTCTTAAATCAGAGTCATAATACCAGTTTTTCTGGTTTCACATCAAAATGACATTAAATATCAGTTGCCCTCCTTAACATAAAATGGAAAATTAAGATGTTTAAGAAAGGTTCTTTGTGGTATTACATTAATTTTGCATTTCTAAAAGATTTATTGACAGTTAGAAATTTTGTTTTTGAGATTACATTCTCCTGCCAAATGGCATCTAATTTTAATGCTAGTGCATGCTACCTCTCTTATGAATTAAAGACCTTGTTAATGTTTATTTCGAAAGTAGCACAGACAGGTGATAAATGAAAGTTTCTGTTTGTGAGAGGCATTTTATCAGCATATGCCCAGCTGCAGACGGATGTTTGTTTTTCTTTAACACCGGAAATACCAATGCAAATATATATCTACAATGATACAATGGCCCTTGCCGTCATACAAAGTACAGCATTTCACATACGGCGGCGATATTTGATCGATGTTTTACCTTTCCATTTTTGATCGAAAGAGAAGCACAGGATCGTAATCACTGGTGGGTAGGCCGCATAAGAAAAGTACGGCTCAACTTTTGAAGGCTCTTGTGAATCTATTCACATTTCTAGACTTTACCTTTCTTTGGCTTCTTCGACAGGGAGAACTTTTCACGTCGCACTAAATAAAGTTTCTATGGCTGACAAAACACAATATCTTTGGGTCGTCATTAGGAGTAGCAAACATTAACATCAGTTTGTGACTTGTGTTTGCGGTAAATTCTAGGCCAGTGTCGAACTCAAAACGTAAAGCCGCAATTCACGTAGCCAAGCCACTCAGCTAAATCTCTCTCTACCCTAACAATGAGTGGTTCTATAACCGAAGCTAGCTTACACAATTTTCTTACTGCCACCCTCCCTCGTAATGTTGATATGATAAAGCACTCGTACATAATGTCTACTTGCTGTCATCATTGCACACTTACATGATATTATAGGAGAAAGAAAACCCCGAGACAATTTAATCCATCTGCTGAACTCTCGAGAAAAGGTAAACAATTAGTTAATAATAATAATAATAACAATAATAATAATAATAATAATAATAATAATAATAATAATAATAATAATTTATTTATTGCCATATGCATTAAAATACAATGGAAATTGATTTTTCACGTGCGCATCAGTGAAAGAATTAAAAATATCATAAACTGGAATAAAAATACTAAAAATAAACACACGTTGAAATACAAAGACTAAAAATACGAAATATGAAACTGATATATTACATTTGATTTAAAATACGAACTGCTGACGGATAAAAACTCTTGCGAAAGCGTTCAGATTTTGTTCTGATGCATCGATAGCGACGCTCAGAAGGTAAAAGTTCAAAATATTTATGGGCTGGATGATTTTCATCATTAATGATAGATGCGGTTTTCCGAATGGTCCTGGAACGATAAATTGATGGCAATGAAGGTAAATCTGAACCAATGATCTTCTCTGCAGTGCTAACGACTTTTACTAGTGAATAAAACTCTGCAATAGTGATATTTTCAAACCAGACTGTTATAGCATATGTTAAAATACTCTCAATTGTAGTGCGGTAAAAGTTAATCAAAATGACACGACTCATGCCAAATTTCTTCAAGCGTCTCAAAAAATACAGGCATTGCTGAGCTTTCTTAATTAAAGACTCTGTATTTGTCTGCCAAGACAAAGCATTAGAGAGTTGGATTCCAAGATATTTAAAAACAGACACAATTTCAACCTCACTGCCTGGCTGACTGACTTTCCTAAAGTCGATAATGATTTCTTTTGTTTTACTGACATTGAGTTCAAGATCGTTTGTATCACACCATTCCACTAAGTTAACGATTTCTTTTCTGTAATTTGACTCATCATTATTATTGATCAATCCAACTGCTGAAGTATCATCTGCAAATTTTACCATTACATTTCCCTCAAACATATTTGTACAATCGTATGTGTAAAGTGAATACAATAAGGGACTTAAGACACAACCCTGAGGAGCGCCCCTCTTCAGAACAATACAAGAGGAAAAACGGTCACCAATCTTGACCACTTGGGGTCTTTGGTACAAAAAACTTAAAATCCACTTGCATAATGAAGGATCTATTCCTAGATCAGACAGCTTTGCTAACTAGTTAAATCTAGATTGGTTGCTAACTAAAAAGTACAGCATCCTGTCATCTGACGAATACATCACAATGAAAACAACTCGATTATATACTAATGCTTTAATAGAGGCGGTTATTATAAGTTATCGAGCTAAGTTGTTCAATTTGTCTTGCAGGGACCCCCCGCCCCCAAATCGTTGCTCATACACTGGTTGTAAACATGAAGAACAAATGTTATCAGTGAATATGTAGGTCAACATGGCGCAAGACAACCTCGGGGTCAACCTTGTCGTCCACCAGAAGGTATCATTGCTGGCTAGAAATCTCCGTAAATGATCGATCACTTTCGAGATCAAATCTTTTAGAGCCCTTGCATCGTCTTTGGAACACATTGTAAGTCCATCTTTTATCATTTCATGGCAGGGGAATGTCTTAATAAATACACAGTTGTAAAACAAAAGTGATAACTTCACACTGAGTCATGAACGGTAGCCTTGCAAGCATCACAACTTCAGCTAGTATCTGAACGAGTCAGGGTTTGATTCAGAGAGAGCCAAGGCCGTTATACTCTTGTTCAACGGTCTTTGAGTGAATTTGCTGTAGCTGTACTATTACACGTAGTCTCTTGTTTAGGTTGACCCATTCCAGCAAAGAAAAAAAAACGAGAACGTGATAGGACCACGGATATTAGCTATGTGCCATTTTTGTCTCACTCAATGGTAAACACTTACAAGTTGCTATTTCAACAGCCTACATCTGTCCTACGACACAAAGCAGACACTTTAATTTCCAACCCCATTGAGCGATGTACAATGAGCGCTCCCATTCAGTGACCCTGCAGGTTTCCCGCGCTTATACTTATAATGTCAACGCATGCATGGTTTTATTGACATGTTTTCCTCTATAATTGCTACGTTTGTCATTTAAACAAATTCCAGAATATGAAAATACAGACAAGTGCTGTCGGTAACACACTTTCAACGAACGGCACCCTGTAACATACCGATGTTTAAGATAATATGTCTTGGATGAATTCCAGTCTTAAAATATCAGATCAAAGTTGTTTCAATTTTTGTCTGCCAACCCTCCACACGCTGAAGAATTCATGAAAAACATGCGCACATATAATTGATCTGAAGATGGCCTCCAAACTTTATAAATATATTGTGTCAAACAGCAGAGTTGAAAAAGGGCACAAAGTTTAAAAACCAGTATCTAGTATCTAAAATAGATTTTTTTTTATGGTGTGTGTTTGTTATTTTGCATCACTGCGTTAACTGAGAATGACTGGAAGTTTATGTAGTATGACAATTTATGGTTAAAACAGAAGTAAACTTAGAGTAACATAAATCAAATCAATACATTGTATTTTTGGTACGATCGCCGATCTTGTTGATTCTTCGAAGTTAATATCTACATAGTCAGAGTTCATGCCCTTTGCTTCAGTGACCATGCTGTGCATACTCTTTGCATTGCTGACCATAAGATGTGTCAGTGTCGGCTTCCTTAATAGTGTTGTCGGAAGCAAAGATAAGATACCATATAACTGTGTGCACACATTAGATATTCTGCACCTTGCAAAGACTTTTATCAGTCGGGAAACGCTTTCATGAAACCGCCAGTGACTATAACCCCTCGACTCTTGACCAAAGTGGCGTTCTAATCTTATTCATACACACAACGACCGTTATTTCATGTTAAGGTAGAATGTGCCTCGGTGGTGAGCATTGTTGTTGGCCGTCTGGATCATAACTTACAATTTCTTCCGCTTCTTGTTATGTTAAGTTCCTATTACTCGAGACTCACCATTTTCATGAGTTGAGGAGGCCCCAACGTAAGACATATGACTTTCAATTTTACTGTCTTGCATGTTAAAAATGAAAAAAATAATCACATAATCTTCAAATTGAAATATACCTTATCTCCATCGACACACTCTGACCGTTAAATGTGTTTAGTCAGAATATTTTGTGTTGACCGTACTTTTGTTAGCATTGTTCCTGTCGATACTTTTGCTTTTATCGATAATTTTAATGTGCCTTCCATGTTTCTTGTTCGCTGGCCTGAAAGGTAAGAAATACCTTTTTACCACAAAGACTTAGAAGTCTGCTATGCAGTACATTTCTCATATTCACATTATTGTTTTTATCGTTGTGATAACTGAAATTAAATATTGAATCATTGTAGTTATTCACACCGTCCAATATAATAAAATTCAGTGTTATTTCGTTTATGACAGTGATAAAAAAGGCTCCGGTGCATTCACTTCATCAAACACCAGCAGGGGCCAAAGAAAGGTAATTACACATTGCCGAACCGTTACTAAGTGTTACAATGAGTGGTTCTATAACCGAAGCTAGCTTACACAATTTTCTTACTGCCACCCTCCCTCGTAATGTTGATGATAAAGCGCTCGTACATACATTTCTACTTGCTCTGATAATTGCACACTTATATTATATTATTGGAAAAAGAAAGCCCAGGGAAAATTTAGTCCATCTGCTGAACTATCAAGCAGGGGTAAAAATGAGTTAAATCTCGATTGGTTGCGAACTAAAAAAGTACAGCATCCTGTCATCTGACGAAGACATCACAACGAAAACAACTCGATTATATACTAATGCTTTAATAGAGGCGGTTAAGTTATCGAGCTAAGTTGTTCATTTTTTTCTTACTGCGTTTCCCCCACCCCCAGTCATTGCACATACACTGGGTGTCAACATTGCGAACAAATGTGATCAATGAATATGTAGGTCAACATGGCGCAAGACAACCTCGGGGTCAAACTTGTCGTCCACCAGAAGGTATCATTGCTGGCTAGAAATCTCCGTAAATGATCGATCACTTTCGAGATCAAATCTTTAAGAGCCCTTGCATCGTCTTTGGAACACATTGTAAGTCCATCTTTTATCATTTCATGGCAGGGGAATGTCTTAATAAATACACAGTTGTAAAACAAAAGTGATAATTTGACACTGAGTCATGAACGGTAGCCTTGCAAGCATCACAACTTCAGCTAGTATCTAAACGAGTCAGGGTTTGATTCAGAGAAAGCCAAGGCCGTTATACTCGTGTTCACCGGTCTTTGAGTGAATTTGCTGTAGCTGTACTATTACACGTAGTCTCTTGTTTAGGTTGACCCATTCCAGCAAAGAAAAAAAAAACGAGAACGTGATAGGACCACGGATATCAGCTATGTGCCCTTTTTGTCTCACTCAATGGTAAACACTTACAAGTTGCTATGTCAACAGCCTACATCTGTCCTACGACACAAAGCAGACACTTTAATCTCCAACCCCATTGAGCGATGTACAATGAACGCTCCCATTCAGTGACCCTGCAGGTTTCCCGCGCTTATACTTATAATGTCAACACCTGTATGGTTTTATTGACATGTTTTCCTCTATAATTGCTACGTTTGTCATTTAAACACATTCCAGAATATGAAAATACAGACAAGTGCTGTCGGTAACAAACTTTCAACGCACGACACCATGTAACATACCGATGTTTAAGATAATATGTCTTGGATGAATTCCAGTCTTAAAATATCAGATCAAAGTTGTTTCAATTTTTGTCTGCCAACCCTCCACACGCTGAAGAATTCATGAAAAACATGCGCACATATAATTGATCTGAAGATGGCCTCCAAACTTTATAAATATATTGTGTCAAACAGCAGAGTTGAAAAAGGGCACAAAGTTTAAAAACCAGTATCTAGTTCTTTCAAGAATTATTCTTATCCTTGATAAAAAATAAGGTTTTCTACCCGGTATTTCACTAAAATAGATTTTTTTATTGTGTGTGTTTGATATTTTGCATCACTGCGTTAACTGAGAATGGCTGTAAGTTTATGTAGTATGACAATTTATGGTTAAAACAGAAGTAAACTTAGAGTAACATAAATCAAATCAATACACTGTAGTTTTGGTACGATCGCCGATCTTGTTGATTCTTCGAAGTTAATATCTACATAGTCAGAGTTCATGCCCTTTGCTTCAGTGACATGCTGTGCATATTCCTTGCATTGCTGACTAAAAGCTGTGTCAGCGTCGGCTTATCTTAATAATGTTGTCGGAAGCAAAGATAAGATACCATATAACCGTGTGCACACATTAGATATTCTGCACCTTGCACAGACATTTATCAGTCGGGAAACGCTTTCATGAAACCGCCAATGACTATAACCCCTCGACTCTAATCTTATTCATACACACAACGACCGTTATTTTATGTTAAGGTAGAATGGGCCTCGGTGGTGAGCATGGTTGTTGGCGTTCTTTGTTTTAATTTACGATTTCTTCGGCTTCTAGTTGTTAAGTTCCCATTACTCGAGACTCACCATTTTCATGAGTTAAGAAGGCCCAAACGTAAGACAATGTTCTGTCATGACGCCCCCATGGCGTTTCACAATCATGTCCTGACGTGGATGACCTTCAGTTTTACTGTCCTGCATGTTAAAAATGAAACATTAATCATATAATCTTCAAATTGAAATATAACTTATCTCGATCAACACATGTTGACTGTGAAACGTGTTAAGTAGGAAACTGTTGTGTTGACCGTACTTTTGTTAGCATTGTTCCTCTCGATACTATTGCTTTTATCGATAATTTTAATAAGCCTTCAATGTTTCATGTTCTCTGGTCTGAAAGATAACAAATACCTTCCTACCACAAAGACTTAGAAGTCTGCTATGCAGTACACTTCTAATATTAACGTTATCGTTTTTATCGTGGTAATAGCCGGAATAAAATTATTGAACCAATGTAGATATCCACACCATCCCAAATAATAAATTCAGTGTTATTTCGTTTATGACAGTGATAAAAATGGCTCGGGTGCATTCACTTCATCAAACAACAGCAGGGGCCAACGAAAGGTAATATCACATTGCCGAACCGATTATATGTGTTACCCTTTCATTCTGCAGACGTTATAAAACTAGGTCAAAGATAAAACGATCAAATGGACTTCAATCAATCTTTATCGGCATCTCAAAGTAAATTTAAAATTCAGTACATCGGAAAGCTAACAGGATCGGTGTGAACTACTATTTCATGCATTACTTAATGGCATGCTTTCATCCTACTTAAAGGATGCGAGGGTCCATAACCTATGAATGAACTCACTGTGCGATTTATTTCAGGCTAAAGTTTTGTTTGTTCAGCTCTACTAAATGTACATGGATATGAGGTCTAACAAACAAAGGTAGACTTGTTTTCCACAGTTCTCAGCATCTCATACCATAAGGTTTGATTTGCTTTTACCTAAGTTACAGGTGACACCTCACAAAAATTTCTTTTTGGCAGTGAACAGCTGTTACCATCGTGAGAATGTTCAATACCTTTAATTTGTTTTTATTCTCCCTCAATTATTTATATTTTCATGTTTTGACGACCCATTCTAGCATATTTTCGACCATAATTTTTCGATATATGGAAATTTGAACTGAGATCCAATCTAAAACAGAGTTAAGTCATGATTTACGGCAATGAATAATGCCGACAGTATGTAATTAACTGATGACGTCATTTGTATTTAGAAAAGGTCTAACAAACATGACATCTGTTAGTTATTAAATCCATTCACCAAGAGCATATTTTACAAAAAACGCCATCGCGAATGTGTACAGTGGCGCGTTTATTGAAATAACAACATTGCATATGAAACCTTTCTGGCGCCAAATAAGTTGAGCCCCTCAGCTCTCTGTGAATAAGCAAACGTTTCACCGTGATCGTAACAAATATGGAGTCTCTGGTGAACTGCTGAATATATCGACGAGCGAGGCATGTCATAATTTCAAACTAGTCTAGACATTTACTGTAATTTGAATTGATGACATATCTGTTCACGCGAAATACATGGACCTATGAAAGCGGATGGACTTTCTTTGATGATGTGAATATCGGCTGTGTCATAATTTATCATAAGGTGGTCAGGGAAAGGTTTCCTATACCATGCATTTGGCAAAAATGTTTAAAATCTGATAGAAATTATGACTTTAATCATTTAACAGATGATTAATAAAACCTTGAGAATATCAGAAAAAGACATCCAAACAAACCCTCTCTTACCCTCGTATTATTACCAAAAAACAAATATTGTTTTCTTGTACAAAAAGTCGGGAAAAACAGCATTTTATTAAGTAATATTAATCAAAATTACATTGTGTAATTACGAAAAGTTTGTGAAGACAATTAACATTACAGAGAAAGCCACTTTGATATTTAGTGAATAGAAATACACACAAGAATATTATTTGGCCACTACATACAATCAAGAAGACATTGAACCTCTTGAAATAATGTTTTCGCTCATTTCAACTG
Organism: Ptychodera flava; assembly: GCA_001465055.1. Classification (NCBI taxonomy): domain Eukaryota; kingdom Metazoa; phylum Hemichordata; class Enteropneusta; family Ptychoderidae; genus Ptychodera; species Ptychodera flava. The sequence continues at coordinate 33,761 of LD350285.1, read as the reverse complement.
TTGAGAATAGTACATGCTAGCGATTGATTACTCTAATTTAGGCCTGTTTTCAACAAAAGGGTAAAAGTAATGAGTTTTATTCATTTTAATATACATTTGATATTTCTGAATTTTTGAAGATAATCTTTTGCAAGTCAAAATTTAAGATTCGACAATGGAAACGTCAACCCACAATCTTTATTTCAATATTTGCCACACCAACACACAACTATTTTGCCTATGACTGTGTAATGCTCAATCACTAAAGATTAAGGTCGAATATCCAAAAAATACCATGATGTGTAAAGCAGTAGGCATTCTAATTTTTACATCAGGTTGTAATTGTAATTTTACAAAAGGTGTAATGACGCCATGCAGTCAATGATCTGCCCTCTTACTATTTAAACGCCGTTTGTACTTATTCTTCTATGACTAAAAACAAGAGACAGTGGGAATAATAT
>LD350285.1:0-33264 GCA_001465055.1 Ptychodera flava | reverse complement strand
ATACGTGTGTGTGTGTGTGTCGTGGTGTGGGTGTGCGTGTGTGTGTGTACATATATAAGTACTAATGCTGCCGCAACTTTTAAATTTTATGTTCTTTCGTTATTTGACAAAGTGACTTTTTGGCAGGCAGACTGAGGTCGGGGACATGCACACTCCCTCACGAGAAAAATGTAAGGCAAATTTAGGGTCATAATACTCACTGTTTGAACGACAAATCTTTTTACTACAGCTTTAAGTAAATAGAACCGCGTCGCATCTTTTATCATTGTCGTAATGCGCGTGTTGCAAATATCGACATCATTCAACTTCCGTGGCCCTTCTTTACAGATAACGATATATTTTCAAGCTGTTACGTCAGGAATTGTACTGTTCTGTATTTTATTCCTTGTTTTTTGGTGCAAGAACTATATATAACTAGACTTTTGTCATGGCTCCCATCCTCTGTAATGAATTTATTTTAAGATTATTTTGTCTTGCCCTGTTCCCGTCGAGTGATCAAGATCTATCTAATACATTAAGCGTTTTGTCTTCATCCACTATCTTGTAAACATGTTTGTTTCGAAAGTAGCATTGCCCTGTCTGGTGATGAAGGATAGTTTTTTTCTATTTTAATGAGGGATTATCGACAGGATGCTGATGTTTGTTCAGTCGTTAACATGTCTATTGTCGATAATGCAAACATCCGTAGTGTCTTGACGCCAATATGGCCGTGTCTGTCAGTGTTTGCTTTACATATCGGACTCAAAATGCCGTACATCTGATACTGTGAAGCTTTCATTCACTGCAATATAAAAAGTAGCAATTATAGACCTAGGCTGTTATTTTTATACACGAACAGTATCTTAGACTAATAAGCTTATACGCTTTGTTATTATTTGATGTGTACTTGTGAATCACTTTGTGTATGCATGCCCGGGCATGCAGAGGAGGCAGGAGATGGGGGGCAGGCAGCGACATGCAATGTAGCCGGTAGTTTTGTTTGATACGCTCAGCATATCTTACTTTGTTAGATGACGTCGAATGGTCATCAATGACACACGGGCTCTCAAAGACTATGCGACTTGTGAAAGCGTGTTGTGCCTTAAATTAGGCGAGGAACCAGGGATACAAATGCAATAATATGTCCTTTCACTAGCGAGCGGACATTGCTTGTCGGAAGAGGAAACGTTTTCCATAGCTTCTCTGAAGAAGTTGTTTTGTTTCGTTATCAGGTTTGTACAGTTCTATCACGATTTTTATTGTTTATTATTTTGAGAGTTCCCGAAAACAACAAGTGAATACGGGCTGAAGCATTAGGTCTATAAGGCTACTTTCAAAATTATTTATGCCATCGCCTTTACCTATAAAACTGCATTCACAAATACCTTGCATAGGATTAGGAGATTAAAACTGATTTGACCATGCAGAGGGAAGTGGATATTGTGAGCGGTGAGCTGACCGGTGGGTATGCTACGCGTACGCCCCGACATGTCATCCCTGTCTACTAATGGCTTTGTTGTCAGCAACTGATGCAATAAGGTCAATTTGTTCTCTCTTTGTGTATGGAACTACTGTTCCTTATGTTTCCCGTCTAACTTATTCTAAGTTCCCTCAATTTGAAGAAACATGATTGTTCAACTCGTGGCAAAGACATAGAAGGCTACAAACGCTCTGAAATATCAAAGGACGTCTTCAAAAGAGCTATGGATGACGTTCTAAAGGTCTCAGTGGTGAGACCCGTTTATGAATCTGGGACTTACTCGATTGTCTGTAAAGCCAACCCGCGCGAACATACAGTCATCAGAATCGACTGTTATGATAAGTGTCACACGGCATTTCGAAAAGTGAAAAAAAAATAGTTATGATAATTTTTATAATGAGATGTAGAGGAATACAACTAAAAATAATAATGTTGAATTGTGAAACTGTCAAATGATGAAGTAGCAGGTCATGTTGTGGAGTTTTAAAAAAGACTGCAGAAAGAAATTAAATATAGAATAGTAGTGAAAAGAGTCGACAAGAATGTTGTATTGTAAAATTGAACTGAGAATAAAATGTTGAGTTGAAAAATTGAATTTATAACAGTTAAATGACAAATAGTAATTTTGGCGGGATTTGAAACAATGACTCTCAACCCCAATTCGCACCCGACCCAAACCCTAGAGTTGCGGTTTGGGCCATTCGTCATCTGCTATACAAGGAACAAGCTGTTGACGCTCTCATTATGTAAAAAATGTGTGCTTCAATTTTGAACGCCAATAATTAAACGTGTCATTTTTTGTCTAGTTCATGATCAAGAATCACACGTGGCGTGACGACCACATTGGCTCTAAGTAGCTGCGTACATCGGTTTCTTACGTTATCTTTCTATGCTGGAGGATAACACGGGGACTGCATTTACGGGCGGCAAGATTAAATGCATATAGCGCGGTTCCAGCCGTGAAAGTTCTGGTCAATGTGTTGATATTTCCTTATTTTCCCTTCTTCGATTGCCTCGGTCAAGCTATAGCGTTGTTATTAGAAACAGCTAACTAAACTTTACCGCGTGTTAGTTTTACTTGCAGTAAAAATACGCGATTTCAGTGAACTCTCGATCAGTTTATCAATTACAACGCACGGTACCTAGTCACCATAGAAAGGCATCGCAGTAAAAATTGTCCGGTTTAATCCCTAACTTTTAAAACACTTCTCCAATAACTGTGATAAGTTGTCAATATCTTGTCTGACAACGACCGCCCCAAACGATGTAGATCTTTTGAAGCACTCGCACACAAATTTTAATTATCGCGACTAACACTACACAGAAACTTTATCAACGCAATGGATACACGGCCTGAAGGGGAATAAGACAGCCTCGGGAATGTTTGTCTGCTTTAAGAGTAACAAACTCAGCGTAGTAAATTCTGTCTACTCCGATGGGTTTCAAACTTACAACGCACGGCACACTGTCACCAAACGAAGACATAACAGACCGTACCGTTTTGCTATTCCCCAACCGTAAAGTGGTCCAATAACCGACCGAGATGTAACTGTTTGCTGACGTCGACCCCTCCTTATGATGTACAGTTTTTGGATCACAGTGACTCTCACACTAAAACTCACTACCTACATTGCACAAAAACTTTAATATCGCTCAACCGGGAGAAATTTAGACTAGGGGAAAAGTGTGTCCAGGATCCCTCCTGGAAAGATTAATGTCGCGCTGCAGGACAGGTTAGCTTCTGATCTGCCGGTCGGATTAGCTGCCGCTCTGCCGGGCAGATTAGCTGCTGCTCAGCCGAGCAGGCTAGCTGCTGCTCTGCCTTACAAAAATCAACCTACCTTCTGCACTCTGACTCCAAAAGCTGAAGCTTACCCCGGCTGGTGAGAAACAGCCATCACCCAGCAACCAACTTACCCCTTCACACCACTCTGCTGCCCAGAAAAAAAATGAATGCAAGAACTAAAAATTTGGTAGGAATAAAATGTAATTCACCATATTTTTAAAGCCAATCAATATAACCAATATTATACTTTCGGTTATGTTCACAAAATGTCCAAGTGTCCATAAAGTCCTTAACTTCATATTGTCACAACCATGAATCTTTTCAAAGACTTGTACTTGTCTGATATGGCTTTAGTTATTGTTTGACTTGTCATCTTTCAGTTGTTCTATGCATAAGCTGGAAAAAAATGAAAAAGTTCAAGTCAGATAAAAGTTTATCAAGCTTATAACAAAATTAGGTAATGTTAAGAGCTACATACAAGTATGCAAGTTAGAATCTAGCTGTGGATGAAAAATTTGACTCTTTCAACAGCTATCCAACATGACAACTTTTTCCCATACAAATTTCTGCGAGAGCTTTTGCCAGCTTAATGAGTTGGTGGGTGTGTGTGTCAATATGTACGCACTGATAACAACGAATTTTAAATTTGACGCCTAAACTAAGCATTGCCAGTAATTGGACAGAAACGCCGTTCCACTTATCACGGACACCCCCACCAAGTGTAACAATTTGTTTATTGGGTCCTAAACGCAACTAAATGCAACGTCAGAACACGGTCCCTCCACCGTGGTCAGAAGTGAGCTGAGCAAAATCACCTAAGTTTTCCAGACAAAGCATAAAGAAAATTTTCACTGGCGCTTGTCGCATGACTATGCTTTCTCAGAGAGGCAGGTCATTAGTCAAGATTTCAAAACTTCAGTACTTGATGCTGACCGAATATGACTAGAAAGTCTATTCATCTGTGCAGTCGTAGCTCTCGTTTTCCCGGACGAATATGGATTGCAACGGGAAAACCCCAAGTTATGCAATGGAAAAAGAGTTATTCCGTCGCAACGTACGAGAGCTATGGCTGCTTGCTTTAGCGACATACGAGAAAGAACGATCATCATAATTTGAGTCTTGTTGGTTGAGTTGTAAGCTTCGTCTCTTGAACGCAGAGATCTGAATTCTGGTTTATGAAATCGAAAACTTTAGTGTATACACAGTCCATCATAACAGACTATAGTTTGTGACAGTGTAATACTGTCAGTAAAATTGTCTCGGGTTTATTGGAAGAGAATTGAGAAAATTGAGACATGATTCTTGAAGTTGACCGGCAATGTTAGCAGTGAGTTGAGTTTTCTGTTTGTCTGTGATTTGATATAGTAAATAAGTCAGCATATCAAAATTAGACTACAACATATCGAAATTGGACCATATATATATCTCACATGGCTACACTAGGCTTACATTAGATAAAAGATAAAAACAGTTAACTCCCGGCTAAGTACAAAGCTGGGATCGAGGTACGGGCCCCGGTACGGGCGGAACGAATCATTGTCCCGGGAACGCTAGCGCTTACAAAAGGCGAAGTTGGTCAGTTTTGTTTTAGTGTTATGTCCCCTTGGCCGAAATGTTCTGCACCTGTGAATGCCAGACCCTTGTCCATAACAGAGCAGAAAACATCAAAACAGTTTTGTATATAGTCATTCAAGTCACTTGAACTGGACCATTGATTCATGTCATACCGTCGTACCGATCGACACGATCGCAAGCGCAGCACTCGTCGCTGACGGGTAATGCATACCATTCAATGTCAGCTTAGAGCGAACGGACATACGCGAGCGCGTTCATGTATGGCCGTGGTTTCAGGGACTGTGAAATTATCGTGTGTCGCAACGCATTTCTTTTCATTTTCGACCAAACGTGGTGACTTTGGTATTTTCCAACAGAACATGCACTTTTTGCTAGTATCCGTTTCAACATGGACAATGGACTCATCGTTTGGTGTCGTCGTTCTCAACTATCGAAAAATCCAATCCTTGTGGACTGACCAGGTGGGAGTGCAGAGAAATACTTAGAAGATCCAAGTGTAGAATTTGGGACTTAGAGGATATAATTTGTTTGCGTTCCTGCAAGCCTTATCCGAAACATTCATTGTAGTTTTATCGCCCTCGTTCACGCTGAATATTCATAGACGTGGGCACTATCCGGTTCTCGGGGCCTGAACCGGATAGCGCCCACGTCAAAATTTGTATTGCCAAAAGTTGGAATGAACATTAAAGACAGTGAAATTCGCATGAATTGAGAAAATAAAGAAACTGTATCCACAATTTTTGAACGACAAAATGTGATTTGTAGTAGTTGTCTGGTATTAGGCTGTTCATGTTGCATTTTGTTTTAAACTAAAATAGTAGTAGAAGCGATGGCATAAAACAAAATTTAATTTGAAGATGATTTATCTGCAGAAAAAAAAAATCTTGATTTTTCTGTTTGTTGTCAAATGAAACTTATTTCATGTACAGAATAAAAGACGAACGTTGCGAGAAAACCTGACCTGACTTTTTTATCTTAATGTATACAAGATATTTTCCAACACATTTTATCAAAGCATGTTTCATTTAATTAAAAACATCATTAGTGCAATCATGGAGGTAGTAGAGAAATTCTAGAGAAAAATCAGCGACTATTCACTAAGCAACTCAAAGGTCGTAACCGTCTAAACTTTGCCGCTGAGATTTGACCTGTGACCGTTTTGCCAATCTGACCAATCATAACGAAGTCTTCACATGATCTATGATGTCATCAGGCGTGATTCTATAACTTCGGGTACAAAGTCCTCGCGATTGTTGTACATGAAGTACAGCTGACTTCAGAAGCATTTAAAAAGTATAATTATGGAAAATTCATTGAAAAACCGCCGCCGTGCTAACGCTGTACCGTACAAAACCTTAGGTACTATACTACTTGAACTATGATGTGCCTTCTCGGTTTTACGCAACCTCAGTTTCGATTAAAATCGCATCCTTGACGATAGGGTGACATACGAAAAGAAATGCACAAGTTCTACTAAGTATTTTTTTTTTATGTTCGCGTGTGTTTCTCTTGAGCATTTAAGATACGCGTACGTGTACATGTACATCTGCAGGTTGAGATCGCAAAGTTCTTATCTTTAAAGTTTGAACTTATTTTTGTATTGCACTTTTATTGTCATAATGTGAGGTAAATCCTATAGTTACAAGCAAGAAATGAATTATTATTGTTATTAATCATTATTTCTTCGTGGACTACGGCCGATTTTTGAAGAATTTTTGTTGCTGCCATAAATTATTTTCGAAGGATGATCATTAGTAGGGGGCTGTTAATGTTGTCAAATAAACCATGCAACGAACAAGATACTGAGGGACCGAGTGCACATAATTAAATATGAGAATACATATGAGTGTATATGTTTGATTTTGAAGCAGAAAGTATGAATTTTGTAAATCTTCGAGCAGCAGTGTAAAAACGTGAGTTATTTGAAGGCCTGTGCACTGCTTGACGGTCAAAGTCGGCCCCTTCCTATTATTCACTGATTAAGGGAGGCAGTCGTCACTGTGCTCAAAGGTCGTTAAGAACCCCCTACCACGGATATAAGTACAGTATCCTATGTAAATTGGTGAAAGTTAAAACATGTTTGTCATCAAATATACATCGTCAAATTTAAATGATGCAGCTATGTTGACATGATGTATCTATATATAGTGCATGAAATTCATTGTTTGTAAACAAGAAAGTCACACTTCCGCAGTATCGACGACCGGCTCCCATTAAGAAAACTGCCAAGGCAGTACTACTGTAACCGCGCATCAAGTTACTGAGCAATGTTGCTGCAGTGTAACGACATTCACCATATTTCTGAGGGTATGTGCTAACAGCTGAATGAATTTGGCATGAATACCGATCATCATTTAGGATTCGAGTGCTCTAGGGTACTTTTCTAAGTGAATATTAATGAAAGAAATATTGTATGTTTATCAGGAATATTTGTAATCATAAATTATTATTAACAGGTTCTATACTATAACAGCGAGAATGTGACACCGAAAGTGGTGATCAATTAAGATAATAGTGCAGTAGCGTATTTGTAAAGTATAAAATAATGAAATAAATGTTTATTTTTTATCAGAAGTATTCAAAATCATAATTTGATTATTGTTTACACTTTTGTTATGAATGATAACGCTCTATGGCCATTTTTGCGAAAAGCGAGTGGTTCGATAGGCAAGCAAAATTGTTACAATTTTTCTTATTGCAATTTTCAATATGCTGTATAGTATATTGAACAATCGGACACATATACGCGCTATCAACATCACTTACAAACTATACCATACTCGACGCTTAACGGGTTGAATGTCATCCTCGGTGACAGTTGTGTCAACAAACAGAACTACAGTATCAACGCAGGGTAGAGCATGCAGTGATCATATTTTGAGAGGTTTCAAACTCAGGTCTTACGGTATCCGATGATCAAGGGAAGATACGAGAGTCCAAACTGCTCAGCTAAAAAGAGTGGTGTAACAACGGAGTTGAATTCGATACCTCGAGGCGCTGTAGATAACATAATTTGACAGTACTCGCACACACGAGCTATCAACACAGCACACAGATTTAAGGCAATCAATAAATCGCTTAACGGGACGACTGAGAAAGACAGCCAAGTGGACAAAAGTGTCAACAAGCAGATTTATCAACCCCGGTTAGAAAATTTAGTAAATTCCTCCAGTTCGAACTCAAAACGCACGAAACTAAGTCACCTAGGGAGTACATCACAGTCCAAACCGCTTGCGGCTAAATCCCCCTTCACATAAAATATACTTATAATTTGAAAAATAGTATTATTTTCCGAAATGACAAATTATAAAAGAAGAGGCAGTCGAGCAGGGAACAAAAATTCATTTATTTCCGTAATAAGTAGGCACAATTGGGAATATCAGAGTATGGAGTGAGAATATTTTTTGTTCTGAAACAGACAGGCTTCTGCCTGTGTTAAATTTCCCCGAAGAGGCGAAAAGAGTGAAACTGCAAAATGTTCCATCTATAGCCGAATGAAGAACATTTTATAATCTCCAATGTTAGTTGATTTTGTGTTCAAATAAAATAATAATTTATTGCAGCTATGGTTTGTTTTACGTCGTCTGCATCGTTCTGCTCTGGGTATTCAACTAATTTTGCGAATACACTGAAGTTAAATATTAATATGCACAGTGCCACAGTTCATGCCATTTTGTTTACCGTACTGTTCACTCCGGGTGCATTGCTTGTATAGGTTAATATTTGCTAGTGTCGACATTGGTTTTATTAGGTTGTCGGTAGAGTTTACTCGATGACCTGGTAACAGGTGAACATACGTAAGATATTTTTAAAACTTTGTACAAACCGTTTTGACATGTTATTTGAGTAACGAAACATTTATGCCTCTTTAACTATTTACAGATCACCTGTTTTAGGAAAGCCACTGGGGGACTCCTCGGTGACTACTCTTTCCCCGCTGAAAATGCATAGGTAGAAAACGAAGGCGTTTTCCGTCGAAATACACGAAAGAAAAACGGCTACAACGAAACTTTTAGCGGCGCCGCCGTCAACTTTAAATGTAAGAAATAGAACTGCAATGGCATTTTGATGCTGTCACAAAACATCAGTCGCCGCCAACATTGCTGGCACGATGCAACTTGACCTCCTGTTAAAACAGGCCACCACGGTGGTGACACTTTGTGCGATGTTGTTATGGCGATGAACAGCGAATGCCTAACTGTGAATGCTGGGGGAAAATAGTGCAGGCGCGATATTTGCTGCTGATAATTACCGACTTACGGACACGGTTATTTCTCCTATCTTTCCCGCACTGGACTGTCATCGCGGACAAGGTTGCAGACGACGTACAAAATACCACGACAACAAACAGTGTTATATGGACGTTTTGTTCGTATTTAGTCTACAGAAAATATCTGAACGAAAGCAAGAAACAATATGGTCTCTAAATTGACGGTATCAATGTATATGTTTCATTTGGCGGCTCCCCTGTGAATAAATCTCGCGCTGTAGACTTCGACGTAGATTACCGGTCACAGTGAAAATATTTCGTTTATTTATTTTAGATCGTAAGCCACAAGTCAGTATCAATACGGTTTACACAACATAATCCTATCTGGAATACTTTGTTTGTACAAAAGATAAAATTAATAGTATTCCATCAAGGGAGGCTGATGCTTTCGCGAACGGTCCATCGAAACATTTCTTGTATAGTAGATGTTGTCATTATCCATGTACATGTAAGTACGTTTTAATAGGTAGCGGAGCCAAGACGATTGATATTGTTCTCGAACAATGATCATTATACACGGGCATGTTAATGTTGTCAACTAAACCAAGCGGTGAACAATATACCGAGGGGACCAATTGCACACATCATTAAATATGAGAAATGGAATTTATATCTGTGTATATGTTAGATTTTAAGCAAATGTGCGCTGTACAAAGACAACCCGTTATTAATCTGTTCTCTGTCCTAAAAACAGTTTCTAAATATTTAGAGGTTATAAACGGCAAGCGAGGGTATTTGGTTGCGGAAATAAGACCTCTGGGGTGAAAATTAGCATATTTGGCGGGAAATAATCACCGAGCGAAGCGAGGTGATTATTTCACCCAAATATGCTAATTTTCACCCCACAGGTCCTATATCCGCAACCAAATACCCGAGCGCACCGTTTATAACCTCATTATAATATATAAAAACAAGTGGACAATGTCGTTATTTAGGGCCGAAGTTTGAACGAGAGTACAGGAGCGCCCAGCCTCATACAAACTAGAACGTTTCAGAACACGCGCGCGTGCACAGTTGAATCCATAAAATACGATTACGCAACGCATCGATATGGCGATTAGATATCGAACCTGAAGAATTTGACTTCAAAAAAAAGCTCAAAAAACTTTTAAAAATTATGTTGTTGTTACATAGCCTCCGCTGCTTACAGAAACTCTTCATTTGCTGGTTCGTCAAGCTGCACTAGACTAAAATTTAACAATCAAAATCAATCTGAAGCCATAGACTTTTTCGACATTATGGTGCGTTGAGCTCTCAAGTTGGCATTCGAAATTTGCGCGAGCTCAAAAATGTTACGCGGCGCGCAGGTCTTCTTGTTGAGAATATAAACCCCGGCTCCAGCCAATCAGATTGCCGGATGCCAGCCAAGTATATTATAATGCAAGTTAAAAGGCAAATTTGTATGGCCTTGCTGTTTATTTCTACATTTAAATATTTGCCTGTACGTGTATTTTGTAACTTTCATGTGAGCCAAACTCATCAGCTTTTGAATGTCGTGGTCAGTTATGTGACATCACAAACTATGTAGCTCAATTGATAGTCATCACTGTGAAATATGCAAGAGCAGAAGGTTTAATTTATAATGTATAATACATTTGAGATACATGAAAATGGACAGTACATGTTTAGTTTAAATGGTTGTAATGATTCGACAGAAACGCATATAACCAAGCAATGATATTTTCATATTTTTATTCATTTATTAACGACCAAGGAACCTTACACAAGACAACTATAAACTTATCCACAGAAAAAAAAAAGTTTTAAAAGATATATACTCGATCTTCACACGAGAAGCAGACTTAGGTCGAAGAATCTTACGGCTGGTCAGAACAAAATAATGACATTGTTATGAGTAGAGAAGAACTATTGAATCAAAACAGCAAAAGGAAATATTTGAAAAATTACATCTACGGGAAATTTATGTTTGTGTCTAAGTAGCTTTACTAGCAATATCCCACTATACAATGGCATATACATGAAAGTGTCAATCATCATTGTAGTTCAGCTGTGAAATACATATTCCCAATTCTATTCTTAAAAGTGTGCTTTTTATCACAGGAAAGTCTGCTTTTTATCATAGGAAATTTACAGCACATTTTTCTTTATGACAACAGAGAGCAACTTCCCCACCAGGCTACATACATTTTGAGTCTAGTCTAACTATCGCTCTATAGTTCATTGCTTAAACGGTCTTGACATCTACAAAAACTGATTAACACTTAACGCTCCTCGATTATGTCTCCATCTAAGTTTCGGTTCTACATATCAGCCGGCCGCATATGGGTCAAGTGCAAACTATGCATTCCGTTTAGTTAGAATGCGCCTCGAAAGTGAAAGGCTTTAACATTTAATTGCTCACGGCTCAGTGATAGATAGATAATTTTTAATATCCTAAATTCTTCTAAGTGATTCCCAACAAGTGGTACCATAGACAAAACAATCATAAAAGTTTCTGAGTCATTATACTGGTCCACGCGGCGCAGACTAAGTAATGCACTAAGTTTTGTTCGACGAACTCATGGTTGACTAAAGACAAAAGTACAGTTACTGTAAAAGCAAAAATACTCACAAACTGACTTTATAGTGCCGACCGACAGGAGTAAATATTGTTTATTAATGTTTAATAAAACTATGATTACTTCTAAAATGCAATAATGGTGGGTTTAGATATTTTTTGTTTATATTTCTGATGGTATGTTTGATGGTTTGTTTTTGTTTTTGTTTTTTATTATATGTATAAGATTGAGTGGTCAGTCGTACTGTAGTTTACGGATCAGGCATTAACGCACGAGTTCAATAACATGTAAAGTTGCCAACTATACCACTAATGACTTGTTTTTGTGTTTATTAAACACAAGTGATCCACTTTGCTGCCTTTAATGTCTCAAATATTTTTGATGCAAAATAATGAACCAAATATATGTGTTTTGAATAACGACACAGATCACACTTACAGCAGTTAGAGAATTTTCGGATCAAGAAGATACTAAACAACATCGACGTAGGGATGGCATCAGAGTAAATGTAGTAATTAAATGGAATAAATAGTTTTTATTATTTCATTAAAATGACGAATTCCTCAGAACTACGATTGTGCTACATGCAACACTGACGAGTTCATATGATTTGTTTGTCTTTTAGTTAGTTAGTTTGTTCTTTTGTATGTTTTTGTTTGTTTGTTTGTTGGTGTTTGTTTGCTCAATTTATTTATTTATTCATTCGGATCGCGAGATATCGATAAAAACATGTCATTTCCCGAGCGTATTTTTCACTACCCGAAGTTTTACGATCGTTCTAATTTTGACTCGAAATCCCCCGAAGGTTTGTTGTTGTGCTGATTGACGATCTTCTCGGGAGTCTATATAAGTTCGAACGACGCAATTAATTTACTTCCCACTGCAAAGACTTCATATACAGCATTATGCCTTTACCTCAGATAAGTTTTTAAAAACTTCTCCTTATTTTTTGTCGTTTTCATTATTCTAAATCGGTTGTATTATATTTTTAACCAATACCACATAAACATCAGTTTTTACATGTCAAATACACCCGTGGCCACTTTAGTGTTGATCAAGCCTGTCTGGTACAAGCAGAAATTCTGTCTGCAGAAGGGTGATAAAACGGTTACTTTACCCTGCATCAGCGGTGATAATGATCCTACTATCGGTACCCCGTGGACACGCCGATTAGCCTGAAATTAGGGAGTGATTATAAAATACACTGTATACAAATGATGTTGACCACAGCATTTGCCCTATCAGTACTCAGTATCTGCTAAAATTCATGTGTTTCAAATGCAGTCAGTGTAAGAAAACATCACACATTTTGCGCCGATTTCAATATTGCAGTGAATGAATACCAACGATACTACTGCGTGTATCGCAAGTGTCGTGTTCAGACTCTGTTCAGACGCGGGAATTGAGAAAATGCCAATTTGAAAGTGTTAGCGATTAAATTACAGACATCGCCCGTCTTGACTGCAAAACTTTCGAAATAAACATTCACTTGCACTAAGCCATGTTTCTTCCCTACATACTGTGAATAAACGTACTCCAATTTCACTTGGTACGAGAGAAAAGGTAAGAGTAAAGTACAGTCGGGGTAGCGTTTTACATGTACATGTATTCACATGTGTGTAACCATATGAACGACACTTTTCTCATCCCGGTTGAAGGGAACTTGTCCTGATACATGTGCATCTCTTCCAAACTTTTCTGGCTCCCTCCACGCTTATCTTAAAACGCTTGCTTGTTTCTTTGTAAGCTCCTCGTGATACCTCGCTAGGAGCCGGATTGCCACTAAAATCTCTTATAGTTTGAACAATTAAGCTTGCTACGTCCTCACTGAAGGATTTGCCTCTATGATATTCGCGACCGTTGTTATTGATGTTCATTGTCGGAGTGCAGACTTACAGCGTGTCTACAGTGCAGTGTTGTAATCGATTTGAATTGGGCAGGCGAGACATTTTAGTAGAACGTTATCTCAATCCTAACAGTGGGGTGCCGATAGTGAACCTTACATTTATTACACCGATCACCACTTTGTTTCGTTTATACAAACAGAATTTCTGCTTGCACCAGACAGGCTTAATCAACACTAAAGTGGCCACGGGTGTATTAGCCGCCTACGATGACTACATTTTGTCGTCTGCCACAGTACGCCTAGCGCGTGGTATGCGCGCGTGGCATGCGTCTATGCACATCACGCGGCGGCCGCTATGTATCAACCGCACGTAACTGTGCTAGTCACCTTTGCCAATTCTGGTGGAATCAGCAAAAATTGTTTTTCGTTTATACGCCTAGTCAGTAAGACTCAGCTTTCTCCCACAGGCCATGACCGATCACCGACGCCAGTGGTACTGTGGCGTACAGCAGCGTCAGCGTAGACTCGTACTCCGTAGCTTAGTTGACAATGGCCCCAGTGCCGAACGTTCGATGTTCGGAAGCTGAATTTAGGTGGGCCACCGGAATTCAAACTTTTACTTTTTTGAAGACATGTTTTTATCGATATCTCGCGATCCGCGCGCAGTCGCCTCGTCAAATATCGACCGTTGGCATTAAAAAAATGTGCTTTAAAAATGTTACCAAGTGTGAGTGCCACTTTAAGGCCGGGGTAGGACCGGCAAAATCCAGGGGTTGTAACCTAAAATTTAAAAACTGCAAACGGAGGATAATGTTTTTTTTTCAAGCAGCTCAGAGGGGGGGGGGGGTCACTTAATTTTCATAAGTATCCGTCCCGTCAAAAAGCAGTTTTAGTGTTCAGAATTATTCTGATAGATAAAAATGATTCGCTGCATGATTTCATTCTCTGAAGTCATTTAAGGTAGAACGCACCTCGGGGACAGACATTCGGACTCTCAAAATTTTACAATTCTCTTCTGATATACCACATGTGGGGGTTCATTTTAAAGCTCTCGGTGAAAAAAAAATTCACCGGCTTAGTTTTTCGAAATTCGAAAATTTTTATTTTTCTCCATTGAGTTAACACACGGATGGCGGCCATTTCGAATTTCTAATATCGGTAAATCTTGGGTAATTTGTTTCTCTAGTACCCAAATTTGCATGGTGACCCCCTATTTACATTCTTGATTTTGAAAGAGAATGATTGAAAGATTCCTTGAGGAAAGTTAGAGCAAAAGTTTAAGTCTTTCACTTCCGAGGTGCATACTACCTTAACTGTAATTCGGAATAAAAGTATAATTATCTGTCACATATATATGATAGAAATATTATAAATCGAGCTCCCTCAGGGCAATGGACAACTAGATATTATTCCCTAATGTTTTTCTTCGTTCAGCTCGGAAAATACGAGTGACGTAATGACCATGTCACCACGAGTCGAAGACGAGTGGTGACACGGTCACTACGTCACGAGTATTTTCCGAGCTGAACGAAGAAAAATTATTAGGGAATAATATATTTATCACATGCACAAGCCAAGAATTTTGCTCAAAATAAAATAAGTTTTCCATGACGATTCCGAGTTTAAACTTTTGAACTACTTTAGGTATAATATCAATACGCCGTGTACAAGTTGTCAATCATAGTTCCAGTCGTCTGTCGCGTGCGTGATTGTTCACGTTCGTTCGTGTGTGGAGCAAATGACAGCTCTCGGTCTACACGTAGGCTACCTTCCGCAAAGTTATACTCTATTTCAAAGATAGCATGGTCCTAGAAATTTATCACAGACAAAGATACGCTATTTTTCGGGAACAAATATCGACTGAATCTCGACGGCGCGAACACTGAAAACATCGCGCCTGACCCTGTTTGCAATGCTTACGGAACCCACGGTAACACGACCAGCTTCGAGTTCGTTTTTCAGCAAATTATTCACGTAATCCCTTCTGAATATACACAGACGGTACACTCTTGCGTTTACATTGTTCTGATTATTAATGTCGTAGTCTGTGAAAATATCGATTTCATTACATGACTTTTGGAGGCATGGACGCCGCACTTGACCCCCTTTTTGCAGTGGAAACCGTATGTCTACCGTAGTCTACCACATGAAAATACACAGTGCGTCAAAAGTTCAGACGTCGGCGGGGTCCATACGAATACCGAACCCCAATGCCATATCGGCGACAAAACTCAAACACGAGGTCTCAAAAATTGTCCTAGTTGATGTATTTTCAGACTCTAATAATCATGACTAATGTTTGCGATATTTTCACGTCAGACGCAGTTTGATCATGGGACAAACATCGGCCGCCATGTTGTTGGTTTACATATTTACGAGCACACCGAAGATCGACGAAAATAAAAGTCCGACGCACCAAATTGATGACATAGACGCGGGTTGTCGTGAAGTAGAACGACCAGAGAATAAATCCCGTATTTTTTGTTCGGGGACGACAAACTTGGCTTGTGAATGTAATAATTCCTATTACTTACATATAAGAGATATAGTAAGTTTTGTCAGGGAAATTAATTAACAGTTACCTATAGACTACTATAGTACCATGAAAAATGAAATTATAATTTTAGGTGAAATTCCAATATCATAATTGTTGTCAACATCTGAACTTTTAAATACATTATTTGAATGAGGTACATTTGTATCAATTATAAAACACCTATAAAAGCACAAATCAATTTAGTATAGCATTGTAAAAAAATATTAATAATTTTCTCATGGACATCAATGTATAGTGAATCGACATTTTGGTGAAATTCAAAAATTATTTTTTTTTTGCATAAATATCAACCTTTAACCGTCCTTGTCGAACTAAGAACGTCGTTTTCTCATAGACTACCATGTATACTGAATCAACATTATCATCAGCTGATTATCGATTAAATTCAAATATCAAAATTTTGCACACACACGCTTGAGCAAAAATATTGCGATCCACCTGTAATTTCTGTCCAATCCCTTTGAGGGGTAATTTAAAAATTATAGCAAGTCAGAAGGGGAAATTTGAACAGTAACACCTGGTGATTTTGTAAGGTTGGTCATTTGAAAAAATCTGAAAATCTTTTTGGGAGGAATTCTATCGTCCCCTTCCAGGTGTGTATGTGTGCAGCTTTACTAAAACAATGTAGGGGATGGGGCATGGAATTTTTGTCATCTTAAAAGAGGGTTCATCATTTTTTGGTGCAATAGGTGGGGTCACTTATTTTAACTGATGCCTATGAAGAATTTGCCGGCCACCCCTGGCCATAATAACTTAACACCCCCTAACATACGCATATGACAGAGTAAATAGGGCATTTTCGGATTGAGTTGTTACACACACATCTAAAAACTATCGACAAATTTATAGGATCAAAAAATAAAATCAAGGCATTAATACTCATAATATCCACATAAGTAATTAATTACATCCATTTTGTAAATATGTTAAAAATTTTACTTGCGTAATTCATTACAAAGATTTTCGCGGAAAATCGTTATAGAATTTTCATAAGAAACACATGACGTTGTACACATAAATAGCTCACCACAAAATCTTACTTTTCCGATTCCCTCGGGTGGCAACGTAAAATATTTACCCGATGTGACACGTTGGAATCATGTTTGAAATATTATACGGAACGTGATGAATTGCCTTGCTCGAACACCAGGGGCATAGGTTATCTTGCCAAAGAGCAATGCTATCGTTAATATACAGCCAGATGTAAACTGAATCTGCTCACGTGTTTTACCACAGGTTCATTAATAGTAGTACGCTTCACAGAACAATCAGATATCTGTTATATCATTATATATATAGTAGATGAATAAAATTGCACACGTCTACTGATCTGCTTGTATATTTTCTGTTTATATGCTATCTGTACATCTCAAGTATACGTATTCATTCCGATAGTCCTTAAACTCCGGTACTGGAACCATTATATATATATATATATATATATATATATATATATATATATATATATATATATATATATATATATATATATATATATATATATATATATATATATATATATAAGGTTTCATCAACTTTCACGCAATACTCTCAGGGTTGAATAACAAATTACAAAACTTATTTATAAAGGAGGTGTTATTAACTTGACACTGCTCAATGCTTCATGGGACACTTAGATATCTATCAGATCAATATCTGTAGCACGTTTCATCAAATTTAATACTGTAATTTTGGAGTAATATCACTAATTACAAACTTCATTAAAAAGGCAATGAACCCTAAATTAACTTGACATTGCTAAATGTTTCATAGCACAATTAGATATTTATCAGATCAATATCGGTAGCAACTCTCACCAAAATTAATGCCGTGATTTTAGAGTTATATACCTAATTACAAAGTTAACTAAATATGTAACCGAGCCCTTAATTAACTTCTCACTATTAAATGCTTTACACCACAGTAACATATCTGTCGGATCAGTATCTGCAGAAGATTTCATCAAATGTTTTGCAGTTATCTAGGAGTAATATGACTAATCAAAAAACTTCATAAATTATGCAAATAAGCTATTTATTAACTTGACATTGCCTAATGCCTATAAATACAATTAGATATATATCACATCAATATTTGTTGCATGTATTATTAAAATTTGTGCAGGAAATTCAGAGTTATGTTCCAGTTCACTAAATATGTAAATGAGCAGATAATTGCCATGACATTCACAGTATCTTCATAATATTCTGAGATTGCCATCTGTGAAAAGTTTCATGAAATTGTGTGCAGTATTTCTTGATATATGTCGATACTGCCATTAATGTCTCCACATGGAAACCATTAAATAAAAAAGATATGTCACAACGCCATTAATATGTAAGCCACACTAACCGAAATCCAACTAATTCTTGCAAGTCGCGTATGGTACCTGTCTACTTATTCTGACTTGAATCTGTTCAGGCATTTTTGAGTTATCGTGTAAACAGACGGACAGACAGAGAGACAGACACACACTCACACAAACGCGGGCAACAGACAGACATCGCTATGACATTAGCTCAAGTGTGTGAACACCTGAGCTAAAAAAGCAATGATATAAATTTCGACATATACATGTAGAGCAGGATGTGGCTGGAATTGAGACAAATTTTGACAAAGACTAAGTTGGCAAAATTAGTCTAAATAATTGCCCACTCTATCGACAGCATTTTATTCCGACACACTTGTCTACTTGATGTTTGATGTTATTACATATGTACCACAGTTTACTTGCATCGAAGCGCGCGTACTACCAGTATTTGCACTGCAGTACAATACCAAAAACATTATGCCATTCCTTTACGTTAATGAGTATTTACCAGTAACACGATTGGAACTAATTCGAGATAATTGGATGGTGAAGTAATGTCGATATAATTTTCAAATGTGACCTCATCTACTTTTCTTTTTAGGTTACACACTTGTTTTTTTTTGAGTAATTTGTAATATTGCAACATCAAGCTATCGGGCACCTAACACCTTTGAAAAATTTGAAAAATATTGAGATCCGATTATCCCAAAATTAGTTCCAATTGTGTTCAGTTTTGACCCGGAACTAGTTTTGTTTGTAAACACAAAAATTGCCGTCTACAAGATTTCATTCACTTTGGTTCGATGCTAGTTATCGTAAAATGGATTACATTTACTGTTAAAAAATACGACAAAGAACATTTGCATGTACTTATCGTATTGTGAGGATTGATTTGTATTATCTGGAAGAGTAGTTTGTCGTCAGGGAAGCAAAACCATTGACAACGGGCGACGTCGGCGCAGCCACAGTTACGTGTGGTTCGATACATTTCTAGCCACAGCGGCTATCATGTATCGAACCACACGTAACCGTAGGCGCAGCGGAGCTAATTAAACAATTAAAATTTTCAGAGACGTTTTTGCAAGTAGTTGTTTCTTCGGACATTCCCTGTTTTCAATCCTTAGGAATGTTTAGAAAGTCATTTTTGCGTGCAGTTTACTCTGTGCTTGTGTGTCCTAAACGCTATTGGTAACATTGAGCGCTTGTGTGCCACGGTGAACACTGATTTTTGATCGTTCGAAAAGTTACGTTTGCCGTATCTTACTCTTAAAATTCCCGTAAAAATCTGTGAACTGTTATTTCTATTGATTATTTAGAAGAATGTCGAGCTCAAAATGTGAAAAAATGAAAAGCGTTCCATTTTCAAAGTTATCTTCGTTTGACTATCAATGGAATGTTGCTACGTATGTGTGAGCGATCGCAAGCAGAGTTCGAGCTCTGAGACGTTCCTCTTACGTCATCCTTGATAGACAAGTAGACAATAGTTAAGCCAATCAAAATACAGGGTGTGGCGGCATTGACCAATGAAAAGTGAAAGCTGATTCGATGCCTCATCACAGTGATGTCAATGTTCTATAACTCCGCAGGGTCGAGCTGAAGCTTTGACATATAAGTAGTACGCACGACTAGTCGTCGATTCTCTCGCTGAATGATGAAAATAACAGATAGAACATATGTAATAATAAGAGAACCCCATGGCCTGTGAGTGCAAGCGCGCCGTGCTAGCGGTATTTGCACTCGTGCTGCGGTGTATTCAGCTACAGTCCTTTCACGAGCTTTGGGTTATTGCATCTTGGTTTGGCTTATCCGTATGTCCGCATACACAGTCTCCTCGTCTGGGTTCGACCGTCTTAGTTGATGCCCGGACACACTGCCACTGAACTCTAATTCTGCATAGGTGAGATCTCCTTCTGGAAAGTTCTAAATAGACAGAAAGAAAAATCATTAGTTAGACCACGGATATGGTTACTGTAATTTCCAGTAAATTGTTCAATGCAGAAATGATCGTTGCCTCCTAGCTGGACGAAAGGCAATAGTCCTCATCCCCAGGCTATAATTTGAACATTTCATCAAAATATCATGTTATTGTGTTATTTTGCATGAACATGGCTAGACAAAATATCATAAAATTTATATTCCGATAACGAATTAAGCCAAGACACCCCGAAAAATCTAAAGTGTCCACACTGTAAAAATTTTGGCGTCGGTCTTCATATTTAACGACTAGTGGTCATATTTTTATTCCTAGTGTTCATATTATTAACACCAATGTTCAGAACTTGAACACTGTGTGTTACAACTATCTCCCCCAAGCGTTCAAAAACTCAGCAATACAAAAATTTACAATACTGTAAAAACAATTAACGATCTTTAGTTGTTTTTTTTTACTTTATTCTGATTATATTAAATTTTCTACCACCTTGCTATCATGCAAACGTACATTAATTTTTGATGTAACGAATTCACAATAAGTTCGACAAGTGCTAAAATTATTTATGACTGGGCTAACAAAACTGATATCGACAAATTACAGTCACCTCATCATAGAGCAGCCCATATAATTCTGAATGATTTTACTAGAAATGGGAATCATTAGCTCACATGTGTAAACACGTGGGCTAATGTCATAGCGATGTCTGTCTCTCTGTCCGCGTGTGTCTGTCTGTCTGTCTGTTTACACGATAACTCAAAAACGCCTGAACGGATTCAAGTCAGATTTGGTACACAGGTACCACATGCTGCTTGCAAGAACTGATATGATTTTGGTTAGTGTGGCTTGCATATTAATGAAGTTATGCGATATTGTTTTTTCCCTACAATCGTTTCCCTATGGAGACGGTAATGACAGTGTACACATATATCTAGAAATACTGCACCAAATTTCATGAAACTTTTCACAGATAACAGTCTCAGAACATTGTGATGATACTGTGAGTGTCATGTCAAATTTCTTCTTATTTGCATATTTAATGAACTTTTGTTATTAGTAAGATAACTCTGAAATTCCTGCACAAAACTTGATGATAAGTGCAACAAATATTGATCTGATATATATCTAATTATACTTAGAAGCATTTTGCAGTGTCAAGTTAAAAATAGCTCATTTGCATATTTTATGAAATTTTGTAATAAGTCATATAACTCCGGTATAACTTCACTAAATGTGATGAAATCTGCTGCAGATACTGATCTGACTGATATCTAACTGTAGTGTAAAGCATTTAGAATTAATTAAGGGTTCATTTGCATATATAATGAACTTTGTAATTAGTGATGTTACTCCAAAACTACAGCGTTAAATTTGATGAAACTTGCTACAGATGTTGATTTGATAAATATCCAATTGTACTGAGAAGCATTGAGCTGTGTCAAGTTAATAATTACCTCATTTGCATATTTCGTGAAGTTTTATATTTAGTCATATGACTCCAAAATAACTGCATCAAACGTCATGAAAACTGCTGCATATACTGATCTGACAGATATCAAACTGTGTTGTAATGCATTTAGTAGTGTTAAGTTAATTAAAGCCCCAGTATTTTGTAACTTTTAACAATTTTTTTTTTCATATTTTTGATTAAAATGACATCCTCAGTATGTGAAAGTAGACAATAATTAATACTGAATCGCATGGTTTGCATGCCCAGCCCGCCTCACGATTGACAGTAAAAGAAATGAAAAATGACTTCTTGTCCGGACCAGAAGTCAGCTTTGTTGACACACGAAACGAAACGTAATCACACCACCGCGCATGCTCCACCACATCTACGCAAGTTTTACTGTGGCGTCCATAGAAACTTACGCTCTTCGAAAAGGTCTGGTCCATCGAAACTGGAGACTCAACTAAAACGCCCGAAAGTTGGGTGAAATACCGGAAAGATATAAATACGTAAGTGTTTACAGATTGTTCCGACTATAATGAGCCGTGCAAACAAACGTGCTGAACAGCTAAACTAACGACGCGTCAGAGGCAGTCGATTTCAAGCTTCAAGCTTCATGCAAGGCACTGCACGTTGTGACCGACGGTACGGAGATCAAGTTTGCTGGATGAATCAACACTTCACCTTTGTCATCATTGAACTAGTCGTTTCTTCCATTATGGAGTATAATGAAAATTTCGTTGAAAATAAATGACGGGACCGATTCTGCTCCGTCTACTCAAACGAAGGTTTGTGTACGGCCAGGCTACGCTGCGCGCTGCAGGCAACACAACACAACACCGCCTATCAACTTCGCATATCGTTGCCGTAATTGAAAACGCTCAGAAAGGAAAAATTATATCTTGAATGCAGTACAAAAGTCTTACTTATTAAAGTTTAAAGTATTTCCAAATAATATCGAACGTAACGGGCATCTAATCCTCACAAGGATACAGCGGTACAATTATCGGCTAGCTGCGATGCGATGGAGCTCCAGGCATGGTAGAAGTTTGAACACAAGAGATCCCGGCCTCACTGCAAAGTCGTCCCACAGTCACTCGTGAGCTATTCAGCTCTGGTACTATTCGCCCCATAGACGTGTGTACATAAGCGAGAAAAACCCCAAGTCAGGAAACAAAACGGCTATAAAAACCACGCCATGTTACATTCCGTGTCCGATTTCATTGTGAAAATTAGCAAGTTCATCTATCATGTAACCGTCGATCGTTCCCTATCATTCTCAAAATTCATACCTGGTGCTTAGTTTGCTTCACAAACGCTCGTTTCGTGTGATTTACGGCCGAATTCGTCGGAAACATCATCAAAACATAAGCGTGAGCAACATTCCGGGCACCTCTTGGGTACCTCCACTTTACTGACGTTGGCGCCGCCTACCCATGAGGGATGACTGGAACTCGGCCGAAAATCACAAGAAAAGAGCATTTTGTAAGCAGATGAAGTACCAGGTATAAATTTCCGTGTGATTTTCGGTCGAGTTCAGAAGACACCTCGACAAACCATAAGGCATGAACAACCTTCCAGTCATCCCTCATGGGTACGCGGCGCTATCGTCAGTAAAGTGGAGGTGCCCAACGTCCACTGTGAAGTGCCCGGAATGTTGCTCACGCTTATGTTTTGATGATAAGTCCGTCGAATTCGGCCGAAAATCACACGAAACGAGCGTTTGTTAAGCAAATTAAGTACCAGGTATAAATTTTGAGAATGATAGGGAACGGTCGACGGTTACATGATAGATGAACTTGCTACTTTTCACGGTAAAATCGAAGGTCGAAGATGACATGGTGGCACAATCCCTATACGAAATAGCCATTTCATTTCCTGACTTGGTTTTTCTCAAGCATATGTACACACGTCTATGGGGCGCATAGTCCGAGAGCGGAATAGATCACAGGGGACTGTGGTCGTCCCCTGCGCAGCCGGCCCGACAGCAAACTATTAACCTCTTGGTTTGATTCTGTTGTTTACATATTTTTTTGGTAGAAAATTTATGATGCATATATCTGACTTTCACAACTGTATAATTTGCTTAGGACTGTGATTTTGGCTGTAGTCTACAGACGATCGGAGGGAGCGAAGGCAGGCCCGAAATTTGCGTGGACAATGTCCGGGACAATTATACACGCAGCCCGATGAGAAAGTCATTCACATATGATCAATACAAAACTTTTAACATTACTGGTTCTGAAAATTTATGATCAATTGTTCTGACCTACGGATTTTACACTGCGGCGGTGTTTTTTTTTGTGTTTGGCCGGCTGCTAGTCCTGTAAGGCTGTACTAAATGGAGGTAGTATACTGTACAAGAGCAGCGGGGCTGCGCCGAGATTGGCATGGGGCCTGCAGCATGGTAAAGTTGACAGCGTCCATTGCAGAATGCCCGCGTGTTCGCCTTTCGCGTTTGGGAGGAAATTTACCGCTGTATTCAGAATGCCTTAACCTAGTTATGTTACGACTGACTTTTCGTAACTTGTAATCGTCGATGGATCGTCACTCACTCAAAGTCACACAATCGAGAGGTACTACGGGGAATCGTAATATTTTCAGTAACTGGAACGTACACCAAGTAGTCAGTTTAACTCACCACTTCAGATCTTTATTACTAAGGCAGAACGGCACCAAGTCCGTACTCAGGATACAATCATCGATCAGCAAAAACTCTCCCAAAATGTCTCAGTTCGCCCTGAGCTATCAAAATCATCGGCTTTTATACATTTCATCAAAATTATATCACGTTTTGACTCCATGTGACATACGTCCATTGCACGTATTTGTCACTCGTGTACTTACAACGTGAAAGAGTAATAAACCGTAAAAGTTATACAAGTTATGAAAGTCGGTAAAAGGTCAAAGTAATAAAATCCTAAATATCGGTAAAAGGTCAAAATGTCATCATTTTAAGGCGTTACAGTTACTCATGTGTCTCTCCTTTTTCATGCAAACCTATTCGGAATTTGGCAGCCCAGGCCAGGTTTTCCTAGCGATTAAACGCGTTACCTCTGAGTCAGCGCAGTAGTGAGTTAGTTTCCGCCGGATTCACCGACTTGGACTTCTTTCATAGAACCGGCGGCCAGACGGTCTGTGTACACAGTGACGTAAAGCAAATACAAAAATATTGAAAGTTCCCCTGGTTATTCTGGCCGATAAGGAGAACGCATCCACTTCAACATCGAGGACGTTACACGATTAGCAAATACGGTTTGCACATCGACGGTGGCGTTTTAAAACTGATCGGTTGACCATCGCAAATCATGTGAGATTATAAGAGAAAAGTTGTCGAAAGTTATATTCTGGGAAAATATGTTTTCCCAGTTGGGAGCGGTTAATCACTGACATTCGAAGTCGCCCACATTCTTCTAGTTTTCATTGTTTCGGACACTATGAGAACAGTCTAAAACTGTACTTATTGAAATCTCCTCCACATATTGCTCAAATGGGAGAGCAAGCCTATAAGTTGAACGAAAGACTCCGGGACTGAACAGACTGAAAGCTATGTATATGTACGACAAGATATTTTGACATGACTTGCGCACCGGAAGGCTGGCTCAATTACGTTTTCGGTGATACAGAGGTCATGCTGACTTTAATGGGACTGATCGCACTCAACACTTTATCAACAACACCACGTGAGTTTATGCACATATCTTAGGGGATCGAAAGGTAACTCCTCCAAACATGCCAAATACGACGATGTAATCTTATGAATAGTAGATCAGTTAATACAAACGTCATCTCACAAATAATTTATAGCAATGCAGACCGTGCAAGAAAGCCAAGTCTATGATTCCGGGAGAAACTCCCCTGTATAGCGTTTACCCCACTCACACGTTTCACATTAAAACAGAACACAAATCATCGCGTGTACCACACTCAAACATTCACAAATAACAAACTTGAACCGATCCTAGGTCAGTAACTGAATTTTAATAAGTTTCTGTAATTTTGTTCTGAATTAATCAAAGATTTTGGTACCATGCTATGAGCAAGTAAATGTTACCTTGAGCAAAAGCTTTCAAAGATGTGTAGCCTCCTTTTGTCAAGTGCAAGGATTTAAAAAAAAAAGAATTGAAGCTGTCAGAGACGCCAAGCCCATCTAATAGTCGGATGTGTAGCAGCGTCCTCCACTTTTTACTCCCAAAGCTTCTTTTTAAAAGGGCTGGCATGATTTCTCAATATTTGGAGTATTGGTTCCAGGGGATAATCATAATCAGAAATGTTCAAATTGTGCAGAAAAATGCAACTGTACAGTATCTTTAAGACAATTTTGTTACTTTTGGTTAATTCTTTTTTCATAAAAACTGCTCGTCTGACCGCTTTGATATTTGGTATGCAGGTTGCTAGGGATTATGAGAATGTGATAAATTCGAGTTAAGATTAAATCTGCATATTTTTATTCAGGGTAATTTTTAATATATGTGGTAAAAATATTGTTTCTCAAATATTACTTGTCGGATAGCTTTTGTATTTGTTACATACGTTCTTAGGTTGATCTTAATTTGAAAAGGTTAAAATGACCATGAAATCTTCAATTGTGTATTTTTGCAGCTATTTTGCCATTTTTGGTCAAGCCATCCCGAATTGTGCTATCAAAGATTATCTACATAACACAGCGAGCTCTTTCGACCGCTAGATTTCTTGTTGTATTTTTATATTGGTGTGGAAATAGCTAATATTTAGTTTGTCGTACGGCAACCGAAGAGGCTCAAGAAATCACTGTTAGTAGTTACTCAAAATTCCAGCACTGACGAAATTGCATTTCCATGGCGATTTTATTACTTTTTTTATTTTTTTTTTACTTTATTTCTCATCAAACTGGCGAACCTTATCACAGGATGATATACCCATAAGCAACTACCCAAAAGGGAGTTAAGTGCCTCGCTCAAAGGAACAACACCATGCTGGAGTCTTGAACTCACCATTCCCCGATAGTGAGTCCCGTCCAACGGTGCCTCTGTTTTATAAGTAAATTCACCTTTACTTTAAAGGCAATTTTGATTATAGATTTCCTTTGCATTTTGATTTTCGTTTTAAAGTTAAACTAATTTTCATTTTGAAAATGAAAGTATTTTTTTATTCCGAATGTAATATCAATTTAGATTTTTTCTTGAAATGAAAATAAATTTCGCTATATTTTTTAGTTTGATTTTGATTTGCAAAATACAATCGCAAAATAAAAGACCTTTTCGTTTCTATTTTACTTTGATTTTGAGGGTACAGTCATTTTCATTTAAAGTTTCGTTCTGACTTGCGTTTTGATTGTTTAAGATTCAAAATTAAAGTTATTTCCGTTTTGGATTTTAATTTTGTTTTGCGTCCGCTTTCAATTCGATTTATCTTCTTCTTTCACTTTTACGTTTTCTTCTAAAATTAAATTTACTCCATCGACATAAATTAATTTTGGCTTGCACTTTGATTCCATTGATCACTTTCAAACCTAAGTCACACTCATTTCAGTTTATGCCATTCAATGTTTTTGTTACGCAATTCACTATTTCAAGATGAAATTTACTTTTATTTTTATTTCGATTTTGTGTTTTGTTTGGAATTCCAATACATTTTGATAGTGGTTTTAAAGTAGGAACCATTATGATATCTCTAAAATAAATAAAAATGTTCACATTCCGAGCTAAACTTCGATTTTTGCATCGCGAAATATTATTCAATTTTGCGTAGTTTTTCAATTTGCTTCTGATCTGTCGTTGCGAAATGTAATTCACTTCTGTTTCATTTTTTTTCATTTTGTTTTGCGCTATTTTTAGGGAAAAGTTCGTTCTGACAATCTTTTTGATTTTTCGTTTCAAAATTAATTTCTGTTTTCGATTTTAGTTTTCATCTTTACTTGGATTTTTACTTTGATCTGTTCTGATTTGATTTTGAAGTTTGTTTAAAAAAACGCCAACCCTATTTTTCGGTCCATGAGGTCGCTTAAACGCGGGGAGGGGTACTCCCGGTATTTTAAAACCTCCAAAGTCGAAAACATCTGGCCATGTATATTCCTAAAATATTACCCGTCATTAGGGATTTGTAGAATTTTCATTTTTATTCTACTGCATGTGAATGTTTCCCTATAGTATGGGACATTTGCTTTGTTATCGACCTATACTTTGGGTTTATTCCGATGAAAAAGCGACCACTGTTTAGGGATTTATCGTAAAAAGTTGAGCCAATCGGGCGACACATCACCGGTACACATTTCTGTAGGCGTAAGAACCCGGGCGTTAAGACAGCAGAGGCCATGGCAAAAAATAGCCGATTTCCACATTTTATTAAACCTTTTCTGCTGCTTTTTATGAACATGAATGTATATGAAAGTTCTCCTTTCATCTCGTTTTTTAAAACAGACTTTCTTCATCAATTCGATTTCGATTTGCAAATCATAATCGTTTTTGTTTATATTTTGATTTTGTTTTTCAACCTTTAACCCTTAACCTTTTGATTGTCACATGATGTTTTTGGACCAATCAAAATTGTTTCGTATCTATGTACATATCAACAAATGATCGAGAAATATATACGTACCGTAAATGTATCGCCGCACACACGACTTTGCCGATCGCGACCCTCAGAGACACATGAACGTGATTATTAGTGACTCATTTGTAAACTGCTCATGTGAACTAAGCATAGCAGCGCAAATTCATTTAGGCTTGGCAATAGCCCACTCTCTTTTGTGGAACGTTCCACTGTTGTCCGTGATTCGATACATGGCGGCCACCATGGTATTAATTAAAAACGAATGCATACGAAACTAATGCTCGGTAGCCGCCGTGTATGGAACTACATACAACTGTGGCACGTTCACAACCGTTTAATTTGCTCACAAGCCCACGTGGTGAGTCGGGAGGTACGTTGAGAAAAGCATTGGCTCGTTGTCCTTTGAATAGGGACTACCGTTAATTTCTTAGATCCCGGCCAACGTAATGGCTCTCCTAGAACATAGGCCGGATTGTACGTGATGGTACATGGCAGGGATGTTTATTGCTATCAAGCAACACACAGCCCAGCACTACCGTGGACGCAAAAAGCGACAATTATCTGCACTGTTTAAAATTTCTGTACTGTTTCGAAGTTCTCTCTACTGTTTGAATTGCTCTCTACTATTTTAAATTTCTTTTAAATGTTTAAAATTCTCCACTGAATGAAATTTCTCTTTACTGTTTGAAATTTCTCTCTAGTTTAAAACTTCCCTCTACTGTGTGAAATTTCTCTCTAATGTTTAAAACTTCTCTGACCTTTGAAGACCACAAGGTCAAGATATGAGATTTCGTCGATGGAGTGTTCAAATGGTATTTCGAACGTAGGGTGCGAGGTATTGCACTCCTCAAAAAATGTTTGAATTTCACGAATGTTCCTGTGTAAATCATAAAAATATCATCTCTGGAAAGGTTATATGCGGACTTAAGCTCGAATAAATTATTTTGATCACAGTGGAGATTAAATATAATTTTCCCCGTTTCATGGAATGCTACGCCAGCTATTTTTTGTGGCTGGTGAGCCCAAGCTGCTTCCACAGATTTGTTTGTAGTATTCACAGTGGAATTCAAGTAGGTTGCGTTTCGGAATAAGCGACTGTAACGTAACTGTAGAGAGAAATTTCAAACAGAAGACAAATTTTAAATAGCAGGGACAAATTTTAAACAGAGAAAAATTTGAACAGTGCAGAGAATTATCGTTTTCATCCACGGTTATGCACAGCTAGATCGGTTGTTGTTGTTGTTTTGGGGAGGGGGTGTTTACAACGCATCGTCGTAAAAATAAGTCTTATTTTGCTGCGTGTGGATCAGCTGTGGTGTTCACTTTAACAATCTGCTGATACGGACAGCGGATTAGCCATTTCAAATATGTGTACACAGGTTGGCGAGAAGATCAGGACTTGTAGGTAATAAAAAAACAGTCAAACGGTTTGGAATCAAAATCTATATTTGGAATATCACAGTCATAAGGACTAGTATGTAACAAAGAAAGCGTTCAGACTGTTTGGAGTCGAAATTTTTATTTGAAATATCATAGTCATAAGGGCCTGTAGATAATAAAGAAAGCAGTCAGACGGTTTGAAGTCGTAATCTTTATTTGAAGTATACCAGTCAAAAATAATAAATCAAATAAAACAAAATACATCGTTGCACAAAGGACCTCATCCTCCCTTATCCCCGGTGAACTTACATCTTTTCCCTGTGGACCGTGGGATCATAGTGTGGGATTGCTGATGACGCATCCCTTTCCATAAAGTGGGAGGGAGTTTATGAATTCTCATAGCATAGCTTTTACCATGTGAAAAATTTGAATAACCATGATGGGCACTTCTGTGATATAAGCGCAGTGGGGTCAAATGGTCGTACTTGGAATACATTTTGCGTTCTCTGACAAAACAAAAAAGGAAACATTGCAAAATTACGGGATTCTGGGACCTAACACTGTACGTCAGATCAGTAGAGTGCCTTTTGTCATTTGCATACAGATTTACGATATTCCGGCTTTTATTGGAGAGGTTCCTGCTTATGACTACAAAATTGAACTGGTTCATCCAGTCAAAACACGTGTAACCCTAAATTTTGGCAATACACAAAAAGATACAACTGTAACATAACAAAAAGTTATGTGGTCAATATTTGTTAGCGAAGTGACGTCTGTTACATGGGCAGACCACTCAAAAGGTTGAAAACTGGAAATGATTTAAATAAATTCACTACACAAACGAAGTAAAAATCATATCATAATAAAAAAAATAATTGCGATCGATACAAACGTCAAAACGAACATCAAAACGCACACGATTGTGGTTACGGAAGTCAAATTCAAATGGAAATCAGATGATTTCAAGATGACAATGAAAATAAAAACAAAATTGTACATTAAAATCAAAGTCAAAGATGAAATTGTCAACGAATTATGAAAGTCAAAACAAAAGTAAAAAAAAAACAAAAAAAACTAAAAGATAGGAGGGTAAAAAGTCGCAAATTAAACCCAGAACAAAATCTAATTGAAAATAATTTTAAAATTAAAGTAATAATCATAATCAAAATTAACATAAAAGAGAAAGTAGAAATCAGAAGGAAAATTAAAAAAAAACTAAAAACTTTACCTTAAAGGGGAAGTTCACCAAGGATGATTTTTACATATGTGGTAGCTCTGTGGTCATTTACCCCAGAAAAGCTATTTTCACCATTTATAACTCGCCCAATTTTTTTTACGAAAATGATAAAAAATAGTACAGGAAGTTGCCACTGTAATTTGAATCATGGGGAAAAGCCCCAAGCTTGGAGCTTGCATCATGTGATATGGAAGGGACCATCTTCGGATTGGTATGGCCCCCACATTGTTCACTCACAGTATCACAGTAGTAAACAGCAACATAAAATCTGACAGTGGACAGTTTATTATAAGTGATTCATCGTTTATGCAAGGATAATCTATATAAACAAAAGTTATGCAAATGGGCACAGCCTGGTTTAAGTATGGGTGAGTGGATAATGCCATACCCATGGGAAAATGGTGCCTTCCATATCACATTATGCAAGCTCCAATCTTGGCGCTTTTTCCCATGATTCAAATTACATGGGCAACTTCCTGTACTATTTCTATCGGTTTTTGTAAAAATCGTGCAAGTTATAAATGGCGAAAATAGCTTTTCCGGGGTAAGTGACCACAAAGCTAGCACATATGTACAAATCATCCTTGGTGAACTCCCCTTTAAAAAAAAAAAAAGAAAACGAAAGTCAAAACAGAAAGGAAACCTGATGTCAAAATTGGCAGTAAAATTTTCGAAATGACAAATAAAATTACAATGGAAATGCGAGTTAAAAGGTTTTCACTTTAAACGAATGTCAAAATGTACATGAAATTAAAATTTAAAGTCAAAATCACCATTGAAATAAAAATAAAATTTAATAATGAAACGGTTGATAAAGTCACGAAACATTGAAAAATAGAAACGGACATGAATATGATTTTGATTTTAAAGTGAACTATACAATCAATACGCAAGCGAAAGTTGAAATCTAAGTGAACAAGAGTAAATTTAATTTTTGAAACTAAAATAAAAGTGACATCAGAACATAGATCGGAATGAAAATCCGAGCAAAAACAAAAATGAAGATATAACTAGAAAGCATTTGCAAGCAAACGCGAAGTTGCAGAGACCAGAGCAGCGGAAGAAAAGAGAATGTGTGACGAAGATTTGTACAGAATGAAAGAGTTCTTGGGATTTTAATATGCATGTACGTACGTATAGTGAGGACTGAAGTTCGTAGAGCAGTGCGTCATGGTAATTGTAGTATGTCTGTATGATATGGGCATTGTAGATGGCAGAGTTGGTGGACGCGAACCCTACGCTGTGCTACAAGGCCCTATGCCATGGGCGATTGGTCAATCAATTTTCCCGAAACCATTTGCTTTCGAAAAAAAAANNGCGATCGCCTACTTTGGGTAGGGTTCGCGTTCAACGTAAAATTCAGCGAGCGACCTATCACTACAATCATTGCAGCTAGGTACGCGACGATACATAGCGGTAACAACAGCATACAACTAAAAGCAAGGCAGTCCAGGGAATTACAGTACACAGGTAAAAAACGCAACAAATACATACCGGGGCGACAACGCACGGAAATATATATCAGACGAGGGGAGACATCGGACCTAGGCCGTTGAACTTGAAAATCGAGGCCACAATGCTACCAACTCAGCTCCGGAACATCAACAAAAAAGCCTCGTATATGTATACAAATATCTTCGGCTAAACTTATAATAAAGTTATAAAGTCCTGCTTCAAAATGCGATCGCTCTTTGAAACGTCACAATATCTAAGCTCTTGAATGATCACGCACGGTCGCTATGCTTGAATCATCGCAAAGCAAAAATTCAAAATGTCCGCCAGACCAGTCTAAACCAGTATGGAAGGCGTATGGCGTAACAGTATATTGCCACGTACGGCGCATGACAACTTTTCCCCACACAGACTTAGACGTGGTGGCTGTGACCAATCTGGCTGAAATTGGTCATAGCCACCACGTCTATTAAAATTCATGAGTTTACTTTTCTTGTTTACGTACATACTTATCAGATGGAAATCTGAGGATTTGCGATTACATCAGGTTGACAACCCCCACACAAGAGCAATGAATTAAAATTACTCTTTACAAAGCATGCGGACAAATGTGTTGGTTCCACACATGTCACTTACTCTTTACAAAGCATGACAAATTAGTTGGTTCCACACATGTCACTACAAATACAACACTAACGTTCATTGGAAAGGGACAATTTGAAGCCGCCTATTAAAACTCGTGCGCGTGCCCGTGTGCAGTAATATGTTCGTCGGTAACGCTGTGAATGAAACATGCACACAGCGGCCCACACAACATCGTAAGCTTACTATCGTGGTATTTGTACGTGCGTGGTACGTCCGTGATTGTATGTGAGTGCATAAGTTACCGCAGGCTACCACTACCAGTAACTCGCGATTACTGGAAAAGCCGAGGGTAGCCTAAACTGAATTTTCCTGTAAA
>LD350284.1:66833-80080 GCA_001465055.1 Ptychodera flava | reverse complement strand
GGTATAATTTCACAATAGAATGAACATAGAACAACCCTATCTGCTGTATTTGAACTCCAAAGATAGCAAAATAGCGCTGATCGCAAATGACGGCATTTTTCTTTCATTAATATGCAAAATATTG
This sequence comes from Ptychodera flava, assembly GCA_001465055.1. Classification (NCBI taxonomy): domain Eukaryota; kingdom Metazoa; phylum Hemichordata; class Enteropneusta; family Ptychoderidae; genus Ptychodera; species Ptychodera flava. The sequence goes on along the minus strand of LD350284.1, from coordinate 79,956 downwards.
TCTGCATTTTCCGCAAAAACGGTAAAAATAAAACCTACTAGTGTTACCATGAACACTAAAAGTTTAACTATAGTGGTAAATCATAATTGTAAATAGTTTTAGACCAACATATGGAAAGAAGAAGTGTTTTTACCAAAAAATGCCAATAATTAGGCTGAAATATTGCATATTTTATCACAAAATTCAACAACACTAATAACTTCCATCTACCCCAGGAACCTGTGTATGCAATGAGACAAGCGGGGTATTTTCTACTGAAACTGGCAATGTACAATTCTGTTTATTTCATCAGAGTTTGAACAAATCTGACATCATCCCAAGGAATCTATATACCCATTTTCAAAGTGATCAAATTCTGTGAAGTTTTCACCAAAAAATGCACATAAAAACACAAATATTCCACTTTTCATTCGATGTAGCCTTTATCTAATTCTTGATTCTGTAATAAAACGTCTGCCACTTTCTGTTTTCATTCATTTCTGTAACTTCCTGGTCAAAGCACCAACCCCCCCCCCCTCCCAATCATCCCTGCGAGGCAGGACTGTGTTACTGGCTGTGCATCCCACTACAAGTGCTGCCGGTAATAACACCAAACCCTAGGTGCAGTACTGTTCGAGGTTTTGCCTTGGTATATGTTTGCCATCCTATACCTAAATGCCCAAGCAAAACCTCGAGCTACAGTGCTGCAGGCTGTGCAGCATGGTTACTGTACCCCACCCAACCCCTAGCCCTGGGTATGATGCTGTGTGTTCCGAAGTTACACCGGGAACACACAGCATCATACGCAGATCTACCAAACCCCATACCAGTGAGAGATAAGGCCTGGGCCACGGTCCCTCCACAAAACCGTGGTCCACCGCAACGCGGACTGTTGCAACTGTGTAGGTGATTAGCACCTTTGAACAAAAGCGCTTCTTGACCGTTTGTGGAGGGACCTTGCTGCGAAAACGAGCCCTGCCACTCATGACCAAGCTACCCGAGTGGCAGAGGCTACGGATTCGCAGCAAGGAGGGACTGTGCCATGCCTGGGCAAAAGGTGTTTCTGTCGAAGAGAAGAACTGCCAAGTCATCGATCGATCGGGCCTTTCCTCCGTTACCCAATTGTAACTACAGTTATTTTGGCACCCCATGGCCATGGTTGGTTATTTCTGTTTTCCAAAAGCATGGCGAGAAAGGTATTTTGTCTACATGGAGACGCAAGTGAATCGTCGGTCTCTTTCAGGTCATAAAAGTAACATTAACCACAGTCCCTCCTTTTTTGTGGAGGGACCGTGCATTAACCCTATGTGTAAACAAGTTTCTCGAAGTCTCTCTCCATTCCTCATTTACTGCACCGCTTGGAATCTTGCTAACAAGTCTTCAGAACTGTACTTACCCTATCAAAGAGTGAGTCTATCATGACCGCCCTTGATAAAGTTGAAGTTTTCGAGATATGCCACGCCATGGTTGCTTATACGAGATATATCTCGGAGGTCCTCGGCTTGACTAGATTAGAGCGTGATAGACGATGCAGAAAACAGACTGAACTTGAGATATATCTCGGAGGTCCTCGGCTTGACTAGATTAGAGCGTGATAGACGATGCAGAAAACAGACTGAACTTTGAACTCCAAAAGGTCACACGCAATGCTGTTTGCGCATGCTTCAGGAACTCCACGGTGCTGGCGCTCGGGGAACAGGTGAAAGCACCATCTCTGAAGCTACCAGTTTTTAAATTGGAAAAGCTCTTGATTTTCGACATCCAGTGAAGAACCACAGGGAAGCCAGGGAAAAACGAACAAACAAGTATACAAACAAGAAAATAAATAAATAAACCAAAAACCAAAACACAAACACCTACAAACACGTAAATAAATATAAACAAACAAACAAACAAACATACAGACAAACAGAAACAAATAGATAAATAAACATACAATATCATAGAACATTGAATAAATAACAACAAACAAACAAACAAATGTATACACACATGCAGATGTCCCCGTGGGAAATTATAATACTCGATACACAAAATTACTTCAAGTAAAAAATAATCCTGCAATCATCAGACAGAAGTACTTGAAGTAATTTTGTGTAATATATATATATATATATATATATATATATATATATATATATATATATATATATATATATATATATTGAAATGATTGACTGAACAGCTCATGCAATAATCAACATGCGACGGCAGTACCACTACTCGCTATTTTCCCCAAGGATTAGGACATTACAAGGTTCATGTTCCTAGGCACACAAGACAGTTTTCTATTGAAAATCAAAACTGGAATTTGTAATCAGCTAAATGTGAAGAAGATGAACAGAAAGCTGAAAGTGTGAAAATGGAGAAATGAAAAAGTCATTCTCGATGTTGCAAAGGTTCTTGATGACAACAGGCAGAAAGTACTTGGAAAAATTTAAAGCAGGGTAAAGTTCTGTTCAAAAGCCCATGTAGCTCGCCAGCAGAAATGTCACCTCTGAATCAATCAACAGACTAGACAACGGTAATAGGCACTGGTAAATCACTGAAATCATCAATCCGAGCAGGTAACTTGGAAATTTTGTCTCTCCTTTGTTTAATTTTGAAGAGCAATAATTGGATGTTCGACAATTTTCTTTCAGTAAATCGTCAATGTCGTTTTCGTGAGTACTTTGTCCAGATTTACTTCAAAATCAATTTGAGGCAATATTAATGTAATTTTCTCATAAATATTATGTACAGTACAAGATTATGTAATTTCCAATTTGACTCTAAAACAGGTTTTGTTAGAGTTGTTACTAAGCAGGGCGTACAGTTTGTATTCAGGATATCTGGCAATCGCCGAGCGAAGTGAAAAGTTCCATGTCAAACAAAAGTAGTAGAAAGTATTAGACTCGTGAGGGCGCCCTTCTACACAGCCGCTCGCCTGCAGTGATGGTCGTGTAAATTTTACCCCGTGACACTTGTTCACTACGCCAATCTATTGCTTTGTAAATCTAGATACCAGGAAAGAAACCCGTCTTTGAAGTTTGTAAAAACGAAAATTGAGGGAAAACAATTGTGTGCGGCAGTATGTTTTGACTAGTCTGTTCATAGGTGTAATACATGTATGTCCATACATCAAGTTTGTAGGAAAGTTCATTTTGATGAACATACATAGTAAACAAACTGTCAGCCCTGCACTCAGATAATGAACATACATCTGACTTCACTCAGACCAGATCCCTCGAACCAAGTGAACTATAAGAGTAAAATTATTCATGCTTTGTACTGTAGATATATACTGCGATATTAATGTTTAGTTTCGTTCTTGCTATACCGCACTTTCCGAAGTGTGTTGTTATGCAATAAAGTGATGAAGCGATAATTTGTAGCCATCGGGCCGTGCGCTAGTTTCTTCTGTCGTGTGGTAGGGCCGACCTGCGCTTCGAAACTGGTGTTCGGCCCGAGGGCTACAATAATTACAGCTAGGTTTAAAACAATGCATTATTCGTCTTTGTTATAGTTGCAAGCGAACCTTTGTAGTGATATAAAGACGATGTCTATAATTTCAAATGAATGCCATAATTACAAAGCGACCCTTCGATTAAACGTAGGAACAGAAATGGTTGCGGTGTACAGTTTGTATGTATGTTCATCAAATAAACTTTCCTTTTATAAACAAAATCTAAAAACAGCTTACAGAATTATATGCGGACACTGTAATATTTTGACTAGTATCACATTTGATCTTGTGTGTAAACGAACCATCACAGCAAAGACAGATACAGATGTTTAGTCGAATTGTGCCGCACACGAGCAAAATTTCGTTCGAGGCTGTTTACGCAGCATCGTTCACGTTTGCTCTGACATTCATCCATAAATCACATCAACTTGATACTTTGATACACTGTAAGTCATAGCTACCAATCAGAGAATTGGAATCAGTCACGTGGACTTGTAAATTTGTATACATTGTAACTTTACATCTGTCAATCATGGTTTCAATCAGAATGTCTAGACGCTGGATAAACTTCACAGTGCACTCCATACAACGGTGAGTAGTACTACCAGCACTCCACAGCTGACAGGCTTGTCGGTATCTCAGTATCAAAATATAGTGCGTTTCACCTAGGTACCGCAACTCAGCGTATGAGACGGACACAATTCACGTATAAAACAAATAAGCTTGGGTATCACGACACATTTGATAGTCAAATTATAAAATCTAACAACAAAAATCTGATCCACCATTCTTGAATGCAACCTAGCTGCAATAATTGTAGCCCTTGGTTGGTGGGGATTGGGCTTCTGTCGTGCGGCTCGCGCCTTGCCTGGTTGCAGCTAGAATGCAACCATGTGCAGACTAGCCCTGCGTACAGGTCTGTGTGTTCCCGGCGTGATACGGCCTCCACCACAGCCCTGCAACGGTCTATGGAGATGACTGGCGACAATGCGGTCCAGATCCGGACCGCAACGAAAAGACTGTCTTTTTGGCCGAAATTCTGCTCTATCGGGGCAAAATCCTTTCCCTGCCTACCTTTACCTCCTAACCGACCCCAGAAAAGATGCGATTAACTTCTCCTAACGTCCAAAGCCGCTCGTTTTCTGAAACATAACGTACTCGACAAGTTGTTCACCCATGGAGATCGCCATTTTGAATCTCGCCAGTTATCTCTATGGACCCTTGCAGGGCTGTGGTGGAGGCCGTATCACGCCGGGAACACACAGACCTGTACGCAGGGCTATGTGCAGACCTGCTTCTACTCTCCGTCATGCATGTAACATGCTTGCCCAGATGCCATGGTTTTGTTAAATACTGCAAAGCCCCTTTCTCATTAAGACGTCTACGACGCTGATGGTCCCTGATTCAACATCAAAAACAAAACCATGTGTGGAGAATTCAGTGATTTATTCCTGCCTGATCTATGGCTATCAACTAATCGTCGTCCACAGTGTCTTACCAACTTTATGTCATTGTTTCTGCAAGAATGTGGCGGCAGATTTCAAGCGTACGCAGAGTGTGGAAATCAAGTGACCTGATATGACCCCAATGAAAACACTGATCTCATCAAAATCACGAGGAACAATCATGGCGAGTACAGGAATATTTGGCCCTTTTTTCAGAACAAGAAAGGAACAGATAAATTAAACATGCCGATAATAAAACATTAACGATTAAAACTATTTGACTTTTATTTCAGATCGTTTAACCCTTTCACCCCCAGTTCCCTGTATACAGGTCCAACTTTACCATAGAAAACAATGGATTTGGGACAAACCATGGTGGTGAAAGGGTTAAAATTGACATTTGTACATAGATGTAGAAAAATTAAAATCTGAACGCACTCAAAATAAACCACTGTTAGTTTACATCCATTATTTTGTAAGATTATGAATGACTTCCCATCAGACAAAATATCGCCACTACTACACTGCAGTACTGGTCCAACACAACACTGCAAAATTTACAAGATACATACATTAAACTCTCTAGTGTTCAACATACATTTCAAATTGTACGGGCTTACAGATGGATCTACTGGACAGTCAGTCTTTGCAATAATTTTCAAACATCCCGCATCTTTAGATTGTTGATACCTTGATTTCCATCAGTAAACATAACAACATTGGAAATATTTTCATATGGTTTTGTAACTTGCCAACAAATGTCTGAAGAAATCTGAAGAAATATAATCGATATAAATATCTCTTTGTGAAATTTGTAGGAGAGTATAAAATATATCTTTTATTTTCAGATCAAAACTTGATGCTACAGTCAGTATATAGATAAAAATAAAATATCATCACATGGCTGTTGTAGATATCGAAATCACGAGGTGACGCTTACCTATTCCTGTACGTGTTGGTAAAAGTTGGATTGAAATCTAAAACAAAGGTTTATTCTCATGAACGTCACGAGAAATAAACGACAATGCTTTAAAATCGTGATCTACGCTGGTGTCACATTTCATGTTTGTTTACATCCTACACACGTCAACGTCTGTGATGTAAGCGTCCTTAGTTACTGGTGTAAATTTTGATACAATGTTTCTCGACACTATTGTAATTTCGTACGGCAGCAACCACTTTTCTCATGACCATCGATAATTCTCAATGTAAGATCTGTCTAGAGTCACTATTTACAATAAAAGTAGACAAAAAACACACGAAAGCATTGTGAATATCCTAAAACTACTCTATAAAAGTGTGTTCAATCGGTACAACGAATAAATGCCCTGAGTTGACCCCACTCGCGTGCCCCTCTCAACAAAGTGAGATCGACCTGGATACAACGCCCTCAACGTAGTTCTTGAACTTAGAATGGCGGTGATTGCTTAGTTTGAAGTCGTTGTTTATAAACCATAAATCGGAGTAATCTTCCTCCATCGGATGGAAATATCGACAGATTTCATCAACATTAACATCATCAGATATGCAGGTATTTTATCTCATCTTATTTTGCACACACAATTGATATTCCGCCCGATATTTATGGCGATGTGATGGAAGGTGTATCTGTACTGTTCCCTGAAGACATCCCCTTGTCAAAATTGATCAAAATTTTCAATAAAAATTTCACAAAATTTGCAAGATTGTTTCACCGGTATACAAAGGAAGTGAGCGACTGCATCTCTAAGATTATCCGGTCCAAAATTTCAATTTTAAAATGAAAAATAACGCCAATATTTAAATATCAACAAACATTTTTGACCAATGTTGTCATTGGGGTATGCCGTGTACAACGGCAGTCAAATACCTCCATGACAAAATTGGTCAAAATTGTTGATGATAAATTCACAAAACATCACCGTTTTGGATTTCTGACATCCCTGAGATGAATCGACTGACAAAAATCACAAGTTTTGTCCACAACCATATTTCTAAATTTGTAAAAATAACCTTGCAATCAACTTGTTGCCATGACATCCTTGTCAACAATGCAGTCAAGTCAATGCAATGCGTTCAAACTTCAACGCTCACAAAATTATTCCTTTCAAAAAATTCCTCCAAATTCTTGACATTTTGATGTCATGTAGACATACACTTCATGTTGGTGTATTTTATCTACTTGGAAAATACTTTGATTTGGTCACTGTCCCACTCTACAACACCAATTTTATCACCCATGACTGCAATGTACTCAGGGTTACTCACATTACCTTCCAACAGATCACAGATCCACTTTCCATCACATCGAAATTTTAGGATTCTATCAAAGTTGTAGTAGTTACAAACATAAACATTATCATCTTCATCCACAGCAATGGATCCGTATCCCACAATGCCCCTTGGTATCTGACTTTGTCCGAATTGATGTAAAAAATTCAGGTCGCTGTCAAAACACTTAATGCAGCCATTGCCATCGTCATAAACCATGATGACATTGTTGCTGTTTACAACCACAGACACCGGCCACTTGAATTGTCCTTGGCCTCTAATTTGACCATTGACTTCTGCTAGATATTCTCCACTTTGAGTGTACTTGACCAGTCTATCACCTCTGTCCTCAGGTCTCACACTAGTGTCCGGAGAGGTCAAACGCAAAGTGACCAAAACAAAGTCATCCATCAGAGCTATGTCAAAGACTATTTCAGTGTTTTCAGGTAGAGTAATTATTTTGATAATTTTACCATTTTCATCACAAACAACAATTTGTTTATTTTCATCATCAAGTATGAAATAGTGGTTGAAACGTGAGATGGCTACACTCAGTGGCCGGAATGGCTTTGCAAACTGACCATCAAAGCTTCCTATGACTTTGTCACAGGTATAATCTTTGTTCAATATCTGTACAATATTGTTACCACGGTCACACACTACAAGTTTATCACGGTGAAAGGCTAAACCTCTTGGACTCTTGAACTTTTGTCCTTGGTCTTGATGTTGACCATTGACCAATGTCATTGACCAGTCACCTGAAAGGTCAAAGGTCAAATCAGTGAAAATTGTTCTGTGCATTGTCACACAGCTTACTTTTTGTTCTGCTGTAAAATGAAATCCTAGTTTAGTTCACAAAAATTTTTCACTGCCCCAGAATTTTTTGAAAACTCACATTATTCCTTTAGGTACAGTATAATATTATTTTTGAAAATTCTCACAATTATTGGTCATTTTGCAAATTTACCATGGCAACATTTTCAGCAGAAATAGGCAAAATAAGTACATGGTGTATTTTGTACAAGTGTATTTTGTCATAAATTTTAGTTTATCATGCTAAATTCAAAATTCTTTGCATTAAATACATTTCATTATTTTCAAAGATGTAACTATTATGAACCAAAAATGAATTCATTCACTAATTACTGTAACCATGGCAACATTTTTATGACAATGGCTAAAAACATATATTTTTCTGTAACTTTTGTATTTCATAAAGTAGATTGAAAATTTTTTCGCAAAAGTTTACAGACTGACATAAGCTTGTTTATTATGCATCAATGCATTAGTAAAGTTATGCATAACAAGTAACCATGGCAACATAAATGTTAATAATTGGCTTTTCTTCATAATTATCTGTTGTCGATTAACCCTGAAAATTTTTTCACAAAAGTTTAAAGGCTAATACACACTTGCTTATTTTCTATCAATGCATTACTATATTTCAGCGTTATTAATCACCATGGCAACAGATTTTATTCTATTTCCTCAAAATTATCTTTTCTCGGTAATACATGTATGTTGTGCAATTTAAATAAAAATTCTCCAGGAAATATTCACACACTGTAGTTCACTTTTCAATGATTCTCAATAAATGGAAAGACTCATAGAATGTATGGCTGGTATCCATGGCAAAGTTTTATTATTATTGTTTAAAATTCTCATTTTGTGGACTATGTTTGAATTTATAGACATACAGTGGAAATTCTGTAGTGTTTTATTGAAGGTGTCCAGTGTGAGTGAATATGGATGTTACTAAATTTGAGTGACTTTGTCTGTTGGAATTTTTTGGTCATTTTGATCAAGATTTTGTTCTATACATAGAAACATTAATACAATGATGCCAACAAGTAACCATGGCAACATAAATATTCAAAATTTGCTTTTCTTTATAACTTCTTCAGTGGTCATAATATCATAAAAATTCTTTTACAATACTTGAAAGACTGAAGTAAACTTTTTAATCATATGCCAATACATTAAGACTCTTGTGTGCTACTAGTAACATTAGCGACAGCGTTTATTCTATTTGTTTAAAATTTCTCATTTCCTTGTAACCTTTCTCTAGTTCAAAACAAAATGAATTTTTTTGTTAAAAGCTGTACTTTTGTAAAATTCAAAATGATAACTCAATGAATTAATACAATCATTGAATGTCTGATTGTATCCATATCAACAATTTGATGATTGTAACCAAAAAATTATCATTTTCTTTTCATAACTTTTGAAGTTTCACAAGACATTTGTGAGTTTGAAGTTGAGTTTCTTGAAATTTTCTTGTCATTTTCACCAGAACTGTACATAATATAGCTTTACTAGTAGACAGTAGTAATGTTACCAAAGTTTGGCGTGAGAGTTTTAGAGATCTTTTAGAGATCTTTTAAATATATTGTGAAGACAGTCTAGTGGTCAGTAACTATTTCTTCTGAATGTCTATTGGTGATTTTCAATACTAGATATGAACCATTTTTCAAGTTATTTTACATAAACACTATTATCATACCCATGCCAATATCTCTCCATCCTGGTGGATTTTACTGTAAAATATCATCTGAGCCTTATTTTATGATAAACATTGCGATATGCACAATAAATGTCATCAGTTTTAGAGTGTCGCTGAGTTACATTTTCAAAACAAAATAAAATGGTTGCCACTCTCTGCCTACGTGTATTAATCCACTTTGTAAAGATATTAGAAATCATGGCATTTGTTTCTATGTAAGTATTTTGCAGACTAATATAGATTCACATCATATGGAAATGTTAAACTATTCCTAGATTTGGCAGTATAGATTTCTAAATTTGAACATGTTGTTTTCTTTTATTCTACCAGCAATAATTGGATGAAATGGTGAAAGTTTACAAGATGTCAAAGAGTGATCACTGCAGTACATGCAATGAGGTCAAAGTTCAGAGGTGAGAGTTTGACAAACACTTTCCTAGTTTGGTCACTTGTCCAAATAATAAGTGTTTATATTCAACACAGATTCCAACGGGAAGATGGACAGTCATTGAGTGTTGATATAGGCTTCAACACAGGGTTTATAGCAGAGTAAATTGTACCGGTAACAGCTTGTGTTTTGAAGTGTAACAGAACACATGATGCAAACATGACAATATTCCCTCACATTCAACTCTGGACCTGTCTCTGTTAAATCCACAGATAACATCAATTAAATGTTTAGATTACGAGATTTTACAATTTTTGTATTTTATTCTACCAGCAATAATTGAATGAAATGGTGAGGATTTAAAAGATGTCAAAGAATGATCACTGCAGTACATGCAACAAGGTCAAAGTTCAGAGGTGAGAGTTGACAAATACTATCCCAGTTCAGTCACTTGTCCTTAATAGTAGTAGTGTACATGCATTAAACACAGGGTTCAATGTGAACCACATGGGGTAGTGATTGCTCATTAAAGGTGTGTCATAAGAGATGGGAAATTATTACATTTCAAAAATAAAATTCACACATTCTTATGGTTGTATCTCTTTATCACATATGAGAGTTGGTATGCTTCAACACATTGTTTATAGCAGAGTAAATTGTAACAGCTTGTGTTTTGAAGTGTAACAGAACACATGATACAAACATGGCAATGCCCTTATAGATTCAACTCTGGGCCTATCTCTGTTAAATCCACAGACCCTCATCATCAATTTGTTTTTTTTATCATAGTAATAACTGCTCCATAATTCCAGCATTCCTATCGTTAACTTAAAAATTGCTGTGAAGTCACCTCACAGTAAAATGTCTCCCTCTCTCAAGAAAGCTACTCTGTTTTATTTTCAAACCTGTAGTGAAAGGGAAATTGAATCACATGCTATTGCTGAAAAATTAAGTGATATGTCATGAAATTTTGATAAACCATGAAATAGTCCATTTATTTTATGAAATGTGCACTCTGACCTCAGATCTGTCCCAGAATGCATCAATTCCAATAAAATGGGTTTGTACAAAATTCTACAGCTGATTACTGTTCATAACAGAGACAGGATTACTTGATTAACAAGGCAGATACAGTATGCATGAAATTCAACACATGGTAGTATCAATAGGTTGTGTTTCTATGCATGTGATCAAAATTGATAAATGTAATAAATATCCTTTCCTCCAATCAGTGTGTTCATTACAGCTGTAGTAGAAGGACTCAAAGTGACTTCTTTCTTGTAAGTTTGTTACACCTTGACAAAATGATACTTGTCCAGTTTAAAACATCCTTTGTCAGTGTCAGTGGTCTACTGGTAACCATGGTGTTCTGACAAACGTAAACAACTGATGCATACAATCAGCTCTGAATGGTGTTACAAATCTACAAAACAGAAGACACTTTAACACCTTCAATGAAAGCTGCAATGTGCACTCTGCTCACAGATCTATCCATAAGTCCATCAATTCTGATAAAATGGAGTACCAGGTACTATGACACTATAATGTTTTTTTACATTTTTCCTGTCAGACTTTGTTGATACAGAATGCCACAGTGAACTTAGTCTGCATGCCTTCCAATGATGATAATCCCGTGTTGTTCTGTGATGTTAAAAGTTCAGAGGTGAGTACATCAAAATTACAGTGTTCTAGTCATAACTGTTCCTGGCATGAATGCAGGCATGACATGACATCAATGATTTTAAGGTGAACTGAAGTCAGCAATCTGAGTAAATTCATGTCAATACCATAGTTTATATGTTTGCCTTTGTGGAACGAGGGATTACTTTGAGCTTTGTGTCAGTTCAACTGTACACGTCATTGTTTTTGATGTACTAAACACAGATGAAGTAGAAAAACTCCTGATATCAGTATCTCAAATAGATATAAATAAATCCATAGATCTTTTCTGTATTGAATAGTCATAGTATTTTTGTGAGAAATTTTACAAGGAGTTTGATTACAGTTTAATAATCAGTCAGTCATTTCTGAAATTGGTGACGCTACACCATGATATTATTTCAATGATCAGCCAATCACCAACCGGATTACGTCATCAATAAGATTGCAGTCACTGCAGGTTTGCCAGCATTGTATTAATCACTATCAGTTACTTTCAGCTTTCTTGTAGGTCGCAAAATCCAAAACTTTGCACTTCTTTCATGATGAACATGATCCTATGTTTGCCAAGAACACTTTGTCAAACAATAAGACCATCAAGCAAAGCAGCAACCAAGATATTTGCGATTCGTTTCAGTTACCCCTTTCCTAGCTGATTTTCTTCATCTCTCACATGGAGAATTTTTCATAGCTACCATCTCCGATGTAAGTCGGGTTTTCTGAACGGTACGTGATTTATATTTCACTGGACTTCAGGCAAGAGCCCGGGCATCATAGCAATATATGGGATTTGGTTGTCCAAGCCGGACTAAAAATGAGACACGATTTTGAAAATATGTGTTGACAGAGTGGCCGGTGTTCGAGATTATGACAGATTAACTCCGCGATTGTTTTGTTCACAAATTACATCCATATTTCCATAAATGTGCAAGGCCAAGTGTTTTTGCAAAACCCCTCTTTCACAACTAACAATATTTTTGATAGGATCTATGATAATACACGAGAAAGTTATGTGAATAGTGCAGCGGAGGAGTTTATAGCAAGACGGAGTTCAGCACACTATGGCCTACGTAACCATGGACACATGTGGAAGTTGCCAGAAAATACATTCTGGAGCTTTTTCTGTCAATTTCTACTGATTGTGTGCCAGCCGCTGATTGGCTAATGATACGAAAAAAATTATGGTGTAGCATCATCAATTTGGAAATGACCCGGACTGACAATGTTTCTATTGTTTTGTAGATTTGACACATGGCTGATACAATGGTGAAAGTTTCCAGGACTTAAACGGATGATTTCCTGAGTACCTCATTGTGTCAAAGCTTTAGTGATTGAATCAAAATACATCGTTTTTAAAGTAAGTAGATTTTCCCATCATGCAACAGCCATTATCTTACAGACAGCACCATAGACCTTCAACTGAATGATGTCCCAGGCCTATCTTCATGCAAATG
>LD350284.1:22452-32467 GCA_001465055.1 Ptychodera flava | reverse complement strand
TGTGGTATTTGCACTGCAGTGCAATTTCAATTGTGTGTGCCCATTCCTGTGCAAGTATTACATGTAAATGGCATGTAATGTAATTAAATAATTAAATCATATATGTACCACAGTTTACTTGCACCTGGAGTGCATGTTATTAACCATCAGTATTTGTACAGCAGTTCAAATTCTAAAAAAAACATGAAATAATCCTATGTAAATCAGCATGCATACATTAACTGCCACTATTTTTAGCTCACATTTGATACACCAATGTGAGGTTATCGTATAAGCTGAATCAGTTCATTTGCATCCGATTTGCATGTCTATATGTATGTATGTATGTATGTATGTATGTATGTATGTATGTATGTACCAGTATGTATGTATGTATGTATTTATGTATGTATGTACCGTATGTATGTATCATGTCCGTCCACATCAAAAACACCTAAACTGCAGCACCCACTATCTTAGTATTTGGTGTACACGTGCACCTAGGGCTGGAGATATGAATTTGTTCAAATGAACTTGTCAGTGTCAAAAATATGCAAAGGAGGGGGAAAAACGAAAAACCCTGCAAATTGCTAAAACTCTGTAACTGTTGCTCAGATAGGGTTGAAACTTGATGTGCAGGTTCCTTTAGGTATTCTAAATTAGGCGTATAAACTTTGGGATGAAATTTGCACGTTTCTATTTTCAGGGTAATTTTTTCAGTTTTTAGTCAAAAAATGTTTTTTTCTGAAACCACTCATCTGATTGCTTTGAAAGGTGGTATGCATGTTCCTCAAGATGACCTCAGTCAAGTTTATACAAATTGAATTGAAATTTTCATGTTTGTAATTTTGGGGCAATTTTCTGAATTTTTGGTCAAAATTTTTTTTCATTCAAAAACTGCTCATCTGATAGCTTTGATATTTGGTGTACAGCTTTCTAAGGTTGATCAAAATCAGTTTTATGAATATCGTGAAGATATCTCAAATTTTGTATTTTTGCTGAATTATTTTGGTTATTTTTCTCATTTAAGTAAAATTTCTTCTTCTCTGAAACCACTAGCACAATTGCTCTCAAATTTGGATTGGGTGTTTGCAGGGTGTTACCCTTCTAATTGTTGAAATTACGACAAAATTGGAAATATTACTGTTTTGGGGCAATTTTTGTCATTTTTGGTCAAAAAATCTTTAAAAATATTTACTTTTTAAAGCCCCTGGACAGACAGCTTTTATATTTGGTGTACAGATGTCCAGGGATGACAATAGTTAGATATGTGGAAATTGTCCTAAAATATACAATTTTGTATTTTTAAGACAATTTTGTCATTTTTGGTCAAGAAAACTTGTTCTCAAAATAACTTGTCTGATAGCTTTGTAATTTGTTGCAAAAGTCCCGAGGGATGTTATTAGATAGATTTTCTGCTCAAAGTGTTGGGAAACCCCCAAATTTTTATATTTTAGGTAATTTTCTCAGTTTGTGACCTTAAATGACCTACAACAACCCAGGATTTGTTGTGAGAGAGTTTCGAAGGCTGTGAACATAATTTTGTCATATTTAATATCAATTTGTAGTAAAATTTGATCCAGAAAACAAAGCTGAGGTAAATTTTTTCGTTGCAGATCAATTTTTGCAACTTTTGCATGCAAGACACACAAGAACTGATGAGAAATTTGGATCCAGGATAATGCCAGATGTCTTAATCCCCCCTCAGTGGAAGGAAGATCCCTTGTACATTTTTTCCCACTCTTTATTTTTTCCCCACTCTCCCAACTTTTCTTTTTGTCAAGCTTCTCTGGCTAATTTTTTTGTTGACATTTGCATAATGTATTTAGGATCTGCTTGTCCCATTGCTATAGAAGTTAATATGCATGTTCCTAAAGATGACCTCCAGTACCTAAGTTGGAGACCTTATTTGCTTTTGTCATTCTTGCTTTTCAGGTTTAAATATTTCTTGAATTTACCAATTCAAACCGAATGTGAGCACACTGTATTTTTTAAACTACCAGTGTTTTATAAACAAACCAAAATTGATGTCTGCAAGCTCTTTGCAAGAGAAACGACTTTTCAGTATGGAGACTTCAAAGACGATGGCTATGATAAGGTGATTTGTTTGTTTGAAATACAGTATGAAAGCATGCACCGTATCATTTTAGGTTGTGGTGTTTTCCAACATTCCTTTCCCTTGTGATCACACCTGTCCTGGTAGGCTCAAGCTCATTCACTTCAAAATAATTCAACTGCATTTCTTTATTTCTTCCTTTCTAAATGTTTGTAAAGAATCTTTTAGATCCTGTAAAATTAAGTCTGTAATGAAAACATATGTTGTTCAACGCTTTTCTTTCCCTCCATGATAACGAGCGCAACCGGTACTGCAAATCATGTACATCCTAGTCTTTGGACCAGAATTAGACCTGTAAACATGTAAACAACTCTTTACTAATTTAAACTCACGCCCATTTTAGGCAATGGATTGTTTTTGCAAAGTTTGTGTGTGATATGTGAGTGTACGACATTGAGTTCGTGAACTGTACAGAATGTGAAGGGGTCGCAGACAGCAAAAATGTTACAACTTAGCCCAGTTGAGCCATTCTTTTTGAGAGGAGGGATCTGGCCAAGCAGTTCTGTCTGCTGCTTCTCTGCTGACAGCACATGGACGCCATATGTTTTTGAGCTTGAACCAGATTGCAAACACCATTTTTACCCAATCAGAACCTGTAGTGTTATCTGGTGTGACAAGCCAGTGAGAAGTCAATGAAAAGATTGTACACTAAACCTGATTTACAAAATAAAAAGTTTGCTTATGTTGTCCAACCAAACTTCCAACGTTAAAACACAATGTGCTGGGCATTATTATTTTTGTGTTTTTCTATGACAATATGAAGCGATAACTGACTCGCATGGCAAGAGTGCAAGTGTGCTGTACTCATGATATTTGCACTGTGGCTGGCAGTTTAATTCTGCTGTTCCTGCATATGTTAGATTCTCATGCCAGGATGGCTGCAGAATACACTGCAAGCCCTTTTGCAAATACATTTTGCACAATGCCTGAGATCTACACTGTATTGCCAGGGGAATTGGTCATAACAAAAAATCAATGAAATTGAGTACATTATTACAGGACCTCTAAGAAGAAATTGTGCAAATAAAATTATCCACATTGTTCCCATATGCAAATACTGCAATGTCTCACCTTAATTGACCATATACTTTGAAATCATTTTTACTCAACTATTATTCCAACATTGTACATTTTGCAGCACAGCAAAATATTCAATCACAGCGTTATGTAAACATTGATGAAAAATCTTAATCATTGCTTACATGTGTTGTCTTTAGCTGTTGTAGAATCTACGGGTTGTTGTTTCCTTTCACTGGTGCTGATTTTTTTCGTCCTCTGTGTCTGTTGTTTGGTCTGTTTGGTTTTTATATGACCAGTTTTATTTATTTCAGTCTGCTCCTGTTTGGATTGTTTGCATTGTCTACTTCTAATTTCTTCTCCCCTCGCCATCTTACGATTTATTATTTTGTCACTTTCATGGATTGGCTTTCTTTTCCTTAGAGATCTACGTTTTGTTTTTATGGCAGTTTCTTTATTTTGAAGTGTCTCAGTCTGTTTTATATTTCTCGAGTATTTTGGTTTTTCATGTCTGACTATCCCATGGTCAAACATCTCAGGCACTGCTGTATTCTCTGTAATCTCCACATCTGCTGTTTTTTCAGCTTCTCCTTCTATGAATATAGAAGCAAATTTTGCCAAGCTTTCTGTCACAGCTTTGCTTTCAGTCAAGTCTTCTTTCAGTCTTTTGGCTTTCTTGAAAGCTGTGATATTGTGGACCAGGTTTTGGGTAATCTTGGCTGCTAGATTCTCTGGTGCACCTGTAACAATACAATAATCCCCATGTTCTGCAAAGTGTCTATCAATCATAGCAGCAATGTGTGAATCATCCTGGACTGTTGTTGGTAGACCAGCTGCCATGGCTTCCAAGCCTTCAAAGCTGTAGTCAGTGTAGCATGATGGAGGAAGGCAGAGGTGAGATTGTTGGATTGACTTTAACAGTGTTGGACCTGAAGGTGCTGTGTAGAGTTTTGATAGGACTTTACTGCTTTCCATGTTTTCAGTTATAAGAGGCAATAGCTGTTTTGCCTGCCTGCCATCTTGTGTCAAAACTCCATGTATCTTCCATTCTGGGACCTTTCGACCAACCTCCTCACATTTCTTTGCTACATTTCCAACAGCAGCCGCCATTGATGTGCATTTTTTTACAGCTTCAAGTGAGTCTAGCTGTCCGTATGTCAGTACACTATGTGCTTGCATATCTTTGACAATTACAGGTTTACTGTCAAAGTAAACTTGTCCAAGTTTTGGGAGAATCTCTTCATGAGGGATATCTGATAGCTGTCTTCCTTCAACCTTTGCTCTGTAGGCATTTTGAAAGTACTCATATATTGTAGGACCAATGGAGAACAACACATCAGCTAAGCTTGCCATTTTCAACATCTCCTCTTCCAATTCAGGATCTTCCTCATCACCATTTTCCAAGAGACAGTTTTTCTCTGGACAGGCATGGTTAATCAAGACTAGCTTCGCACCAGGGAAGAGTGTCTCCTTGATATCTGCAGCAGCCCATCCAGTCTTCGGAGCATAACCAACCACATACTTGATGTTTTCCAATTTACCAAGGTCAGGGTAACGGCTCTGATGTTCCATCAACCACTCTAACTTTGGCAAATTTTTTTTGTGATTAGCTCTCTTCTTCTTTTGTGCAGGAATCAAGGTAACTCCACATTTCTCAGCATCTTTCTTCTGGTCTTCAGTAAGCTTTACATCAAGCACAGTGGAGAATGCTTTTAGTAGTTCACCTGTTCTCCCTTTCCTTAAACAGAAATCATGGATTATAGCTCTGTGATATCCAGTTAGTCCACATGCATGTTTACTCCAGACATCAAAAGTAAACAACACACCATTTGGTTCAGGAGGAGATAGTTGATGGAACTGAGCTTGAGGGAAAAGACTTTCATGGATTGCAGCTGCTGCATTCTTTGTCTTGGGAGAAAAGCTGACAACGTGTTTTATATGCTTTAAGTCTTTCAGTTGTGGATAGTAAATGCTATGGTTAATAAGCCAGTTAAGTACGGGTGGGTCTACTATAGGATCAGCCCATTTACTTCTTGTAGCTGGAATCAAAGTTACTCCAACACTCGCTGCATCTTTCTTCTGGTCTTCACTGACTTCAACATCAAGGACAGTACAGTAGAGTTTAGAAACTTCATCAGACTTCAGTGTGTTTTCACGGAAATCTTTGACCAGTGTTTTTGTTGGTTGTGATGTCAGGTCATCTGATGCTGTATTCCATGATGTCAATACAAGTAGTGCTTCAGAGAGTGTGTCTGCCATTGTCACTGAAGGAATGAAATGTAACCAGAGGTATAACATAGAAAATATATTGTTTTGTAATATAATTTTGGTGAAATTAGCAATGAATGTCATACATGTTATACAAATATAGAGGAGTGAAGTTTATTTCCAATCTTTAATTGATTCATATTACAGCCACAATATTGTGTGCATTTACTTAAAGGCATTTGTCATCCTATATCTTTAGATTTTTATGTATCCTGGTTTTCACCGCAGATAATTGTCACTAGAACAGCATTTCATCCTGCAGTGACTATTTGCAACTTTTACAGGAAGGATACATAATACACTAAACAGTGGACAGTGAAAATTGTTTTTTTTATAAATAAAGCACTTTTTGACTGAGTGAAAAAGAGTTCCATGTATGATAGCTTATGTTAATTAGACTTCATTATTGCTTGTGATATAGCTCAGAAGCCTTTTGTTATAAAAAAACACAAATAAAACATTTTATAAATAAACATAGAGCCAAAGTCCCTGAAGCTACTAAAGACATGGATACAAAATTAAGTATTTCCTGACAGTATGAAATTATCTCACTAAGGTCATCCTAGGGACCTCTAAACCAAATATTAAAGCTGTCTGACCAGCGGTTTTGAAAAAACAAGTGACCCAACAGTTGACAGAGCTGTGCTGTGTTATGTAGAGAATAACCTTTTGTGACACATGTATTGATGAAAAAGGTGGATATCTTTGATGGCTCATTTCAGGATGGCCTGACCAAAAATGGAAAAAAAATTCCTTAAAAATACAGATTTACATATTTCATCACAATTTGAACAAATCTAAGTTTTGTTATCCCTAGGGACCTGTATACCAAATAACAAAGCTGTCTAACCAGTGGTTATGAAGAAGAAGATTTTTTACCAAAAACGCCTTTTTTGGCACTAATTTGTATATTTTCAACAATATCAAAAAATTAATAAAAGTAGTTTCTCAAAATCATATATTTTATCTACACAACAAATATCAAATCAGTAAGTACTGCGGTTCTCAAGATAATTGAGTGGACGGACACCTCACAAATGTACATACATACATACATACATACATACATACATGTACATACATACCGTACGTATAGACTGACGGCGGACGGATACCCATCCCAATAGTTTCTATAGACTATATTAGTCTATTGTAGCTAATAAACGAGAGTTAATTACATTCTAATTAAAGTAAACAAGACTTGCTTATCAAGATTTACGTCATAAAAAACAGCATATCTGTCACGTTATAAAGAATCTTCAGCTGGTTATCAGTATTTTCATCCTATTAATTAAGTACATTTTAACTCTCAAATTAACATTGCAAATAAGTTCTGTTGAATGAGTTTAGCCTGTAGGTAATCAGAGAAAGCACACAGAAGAGACAAATGTTTGAAACTTAAGAAGTTCAAGGTCATCAAAAGCATTATAAGGAATCATGTAACACTTTCATTGCGCTGTTTACACAGATTGCATAATTGCTATAAATAGCACATGAGGAATCTTACAGCCCAGCTTTACCATAAAAAGCCTATCACTTTGACCACTCTTTTAATTGACCACTCTATTTTTTTCCTCAAAAAGTATTAATTTTTTATTTTATATTTACCAAGTCTACCATAAATGGAAATTAGAACTTTCTCTTAGAACAACCTATCATGACAAACTATTATGAACAATTTCCTTTAGATAACATACAGGGCACAATAAATGACGGTTCAGAATATCTCAAAGTTGGGATTCAAGAAAGTTGCCTTTACATGTCTTAATTCTCCAAGATGGTAAGCATTTCACTATGAACTGTCAAAAATGTTGAACTTTCTAATAAATCTACACTAAAATTATTTTGGCTTTGATGATTTCCTAATTAATTCAATTATTTAAAATCATATTATTTTTTTCTTGGTGAATTGATAGGGTTTATACAGTACAAGAATTAAGTCAAATTTTGACCGAAAATGACAAAACAATTCCTTAAAAATACACATTTGCATATTTCATCACAATTTGAACAAATCTAAGTTTGGTTATCCCTAGGGACCTGTATACCAAATAACAAACGGTTAACAGTTATGAAGAAGAAGATTTTTTACCAAAAACGGCTTTTTTGGCGTTAATTTGCATATTTTCAACAATATCAAAAAATTAAGAAAAATAGTCTCTCAAATTATATTTTTCATCTACACAACAAATATCAAACCAGTAAGTACTGCGGTTCTCAAGATATTTGAGTGGACGGACGCCTCACAAACAGACATACATACATACATACATACATACAGACTGACGGTGGACGGATACTCATCCCAATAGCTTCTATAGACTATAGTCTATAGTAGCTAAAAATCAGTTTTAAAATGAGCACACAAGATAGAATAAAAAGATACTCCACAAGGTCATAGGGCTTATATTTCATTTTAAATTTAAGGAATGTTAGTTGTGCAGCTAAATTTTTAGGACTTTGATGAATAAATAATATGTCAATTATATGCCTGTAATGGATATCCAGAGCAGATTCAGTTGCATTAGGGGAAGGCTCCATTAACTTTGATGGTACCTGAAACCCGAGTTGCTGCCTGCCAACTCGGGTGTCAAACAGAAGACTTTTAATCCCCAAGGTGTTAATTTTCCATTGTTGCGATTATCTTATCGAGCTGGTGCTATGATATGAACGTCAGGGCTGTAACGACTCACTCAATACCACGGGCACACACATATGCTTGCACATGGAACTATGTTGACAGGAAAAAGTGAACTGCCCTTTTTCAATGCAAGTAATCTAGTTAATTCTTTGATTTAGGCTCTAAACTAAGTTTTAGAAATATAGTGAAACAAAATATCGTTCTTCGTTCATTTTCATTCAAGTTTCCTATTTTCGGACGCTTCACTTCAGTAACGCGCATTGATCATATATGCAAATGTCATCAGAACAGCATGGAACGTTCTTTCCATGTGGCGAGATTTTTCTTGCACTTGCAAACAACGTAATGAGTGAGTAAGGACCCCAAGAGCTGCGCGTATCCTGTGACATCTCGTATAGAGCGAATTTAAGTCAATGAATTGCTAGCCGCATCCGTCTGTAAACAGTATGACCACTCGTACATATTATAAGAAAGGAGAAATAATAGAGGCAGTTAACGAGGCCGGTCGGCGGACGGCACAATTTTCAGTGATTTAATTCACGGTATTAATTTCACGATAAAACAAATTCGCGAGCTTACCATTGATTTTTGGTGATGTTGAATATAATTGAAAAAGATAGCTAAATTCCAGTGTTCATGTTTGATAAAATTCCAAATTGATGACACCCAACGTCAACCTGTACGACACTGTATGTGTACAACACACCTGCAGTCGACTAGTCGATTGTGATACAGTAAGCTTACACACAATGCAATATCGGTCGACCCACAGTCCCTCTATCCATGCATTTCTGCAGTTGTCTTTCCTATTCTGCTCAGTTAACAGACATGATTTCACAGAATATTATACAAAAAACATATTTTATCATATTTGGAGGCACTGAATACTAGCATTGCAAGAGAAAGCGACGACAAATTTTCCGGTTTGATTCCAGCCGTTGCTTGTGCTGCGTCAACACACTCGCAGCGATCAACCCCAGAAATTATCGCACACTATCATCATTTACGATGGGAGAAGGATCACGAAAAGCAAACACCGGTTTCAAGATATGATGATTTCTGTCTTCGTGTCGTAGATAGACGCAGAGAACACTTAATAGAGCCAAAAACAGCGAAAATTCGAGAAAAGCGTACACACAATCGGAGACTGTGGCATGCAGGACAAACCCAAGCTACGCATTATCATGTGACTGCCCCTCGTATCGCGGTTTGGCTGTGCGGTCCAGGTGATTGACACCTTTTACAATAGGCGTTTCCAGACCGGTGGATAGAGAGACTGTGGTCGACCTGAAATTTGACACTGTGATCGACGTAGCGTTTCAAAAGTACGAAAAATGAGACAAAGTTATTGTTTGTTTATTTAGATTTAATCTAAAACCTCCCAAAACCAACAGACAAAGTCCTACTCTTACGCAGAAAATCAACGTTTTCAAGAGTAGACTCCCGCGTAGACTTTCCCTTCCGCTTAAACCACGACCCCTCCAAAAAACGGGATGTAGATCTATGATCGACTATGGATGGATTGACGTGGCGTTTCAAAAGTATGAAAAATGAGACTCAGTAACTTTTGGTTGCTTTAATACATTTGATCAAAAACCTACCCATCAGACAAGGCCCAACTCTTACGCAGAAAACAAAAGCTCTGGAGCGTCGACTTTCTCTTCCGCGTTTGAGACTTTCTTCTCTTTCGCGTTTGAGAGAAACAAACGTCGGCTTTATTCGGAAATGGCCGGCTATTGGTGGGCGTAACGTCAGTCCAATGGTGAGCTGCACCCGATGTGAACGTCGGAATAATTCGGGCTGTAGTCGGGAAAGCAAGGATGACCTCGAGAGCGATTCCCAGTACAGTACACGTTCGCAGATCGCGGTACTACAGGCTGATACTAGGTAGCAACAAGTTCACCGCGTAAATTGCTAGATTACATATAGCCACATAGGCACTTCTGAAATGTTATCTCCGGCTTGCAAGACAACAAATATCAAAATATTATTAT
>LD350281.1:138564-169822 GCA_001465055.1 Ptychodera flava | reverse complement strand
TTTTCCTGCTTACTTGGAGTGGTAGTGTGTAAACATTGAAATAATTTTCAGATGACATAACCAATTTTCGGTGTGATATATTCACATTCTTTCTTTAACTTTGCATAATTTTCAATAGTTATAATATGAATATTTTTGACGATCATTGCGATTACGTTCTTTTGTAATATCGTCAAAAGCGTAATCGATGCAAGGAAGGCTTCAAAATGCTGTTTGAGCTCATTTCTACTCAAGGTTCACACAAAAAAGTTCGTGTTGACCTTTTACCTCTAAAATATCATCCTACCTTTGGAACGAACACCAAGCACAGCGTGTTTGTCGTGGCAACAAGAAGGACGGTCGAAACTAAGGAATACCGTATTGTAACGTTGTTCACAAAGGTATTTACAGTAAGTGCTGAAATGAAACAATATATTCATTCTTAATTATGGCAAAAATTACAGTCTGTCTGTTAAGTTAATTTCATAATATATTTGGCGAACAAAGAAGAAAAAAAATTGCCGAATGCCTAAGAGCTGAACGTCGCAATAAAGTAATATTGGCTTTATTCCTATAAGCTTTGTTGAATAAATGATGCTGTCGATGGCATCGTGACAAGCAAATAATCTGTGGCTGCTGAGAAGAAGAGAAAACGAAATTTACCGATAACGCTGACAACCAGTACGTTGTATACGGATAATCCGATAAAACTGCTGTCGTTTAATGCCGGTATGGACACCTTGCGTGTTGACCATGCCAAGTAAACGCCACAAAGAAGAAACAGTCCTGTGTGCAATACAGAAAAACGAGTTGTCGGGACAGTTCTGAAGAAATGTGTAGTACTTTATAGAATGGAATCGTGAGATGTAGATGGTCTATCGTAATATGTACGTCAGCGAAATGGCTGGCCGTGAAATCGAATGTGTCAAAAATAACAAAGACGTTAAATTGTTCACAATGGGTAAACTTTAATAATCTAGCTACATTCGATAGTAATCACGTTCAAGCTACACCTCATCATTTTATCAAAGCAGCTAAAATGGTATCACCACCACAACAACAATTACTCCTCCCCCTATAATGATTGCCCCTCTGGACAATTACCTCCCGAAATGCAACCACCCCCATCAATAGCTGTAATCATTTCTAAATTGTTGGTAATGATGCATAATGCAACGGCAGTTAATAGTTGACGACATCAGCATTATACTTTGAGAATGGAAGGCTACCTATATACACTATGAGTCAAGGGCGAAGTTGATATAAGCTGAATAAAAAAGACTTAGAGCCACATCATCAAAATGAGCTTTCTATGGATTTTCAGTGACTTCACCATTTACATACAGACAATTTGATTCTTTTTTCTACATTTTCTTCCATGAAGAGAACTTCATACCTGCCAACTGTGCTTTTTTGCTTTCTTGACTCTGTGAGAATATCCCGTAACGTTGACAGTGTCGAGATGGAAAAAAGGAATTCGCCCGTAGTCCCTTGATGAGCATTCAGAGGATTACGAGAACGGGCAGATTATGATAGCCGGGGAGTCTGGTTAACGGGCAGAATATGATAGCCGGGGAGTTTGCAACACCTCCCCGAAAACCGGGATTCTGCAGCGAGGACAACGACCCTTTTTCATGACTTTAAAAATCGAAGCACGTAAGACTTTCTTAGGGGAATAGCCCATAAAGTGGGGTTTTAGAACATTAAATTTACGAATGTAGTTAAAGATGAAATTATCCAGGCTGATACTTAATTTGCAAACTTCACAGGCAGTGTTCTCTTAAACTTAAAAGAAACAGATACCCTTACAACATTAATTCACATGTTCCTTTTTTAGTAGCAATCAACATCTGAAATACGAAATACTCAATTTCTTACGTACGTTTTAATTTAAAAATGTCTCCTTCATTTCATGAAATGACAAGATACGACGGGCGGTTATAGGGGAGCGGGCTACGGTTCAATTGAGAGGGGGCATTGTCCGGAGGGAAGCAATTGTCGTCATAATTTAATGTGTCACAAAAAGCCATTGCAAAAATTATTTGTTTGGCTGAAGAACATAGTAGGCAGGCTAATAGACTATTTTGTTGGTAAAGCAAGGCCATGTTATCGAATATTATTCGCTATTTTGGTTTTCTGTTTGTGAATTTTTTCCTGTTTGAGTGTTCCCCTTTTCTTTGTTTGTTTATATGTCGCTTGTCTGTGTTATGGCCAAGCAAGTTTCTTTAGTAGTAATTAAAGGCCTTTGAGATCTTTCCATTATTTTTTTGTATATCAATTGCAACTTCTTATTCCACTCCCCAAAGAATGTTGATACACCCGCTATTCAGCTTGTCAACTTAGCATCTATAAGTGTGAAATGCATTGTTATTGTTTACATTTGAATTCTTGTCCAGACCAGAAGTCATTTTTCAACAATAACAATACAGTTTACACACGTACGGGCCGAGTTGACAAGCTGAACGTGTATATCAACGTGCCTTGGGGAATAGGAAAAGGAATTATGGTTGACATTCAAAACAACAGTGGTGAAAAAATTATCAAAAGTTAGCATTACTGGCCCTTTTAAATTATAAGATTACCTTTGTAGCTGTATAGGCTAAGGGAGAACGCCGTGGAGTACTTGTTTTCACATACATGCCTGCTATATATGAGTACAACATCTTCATGGTCGATGACGATATTGTCCTTCAACGAAGAAAAAAACACACTCAGGTAAAGCCAGGCGGATAAATAAATCGTTTCTGTGAATCGCCGCTTCTATTTAGCTAATTTGGATGATTTTTTTACTAAAATGGCGGCAAATTTATACTAGTCTTCTGCTTTGCAATTATTTTATTGTTGTCGGTTAGTCTCTTGAGTCTTCACGTCCGCGTGACTACGAATGAAACTTATGTATGAAGTCCGGGCAGAAATACTATCAACAAGATTAATGGCGTCAGTATTTCACGTGGTACAGTGCAACGGGAATCGACTTGAAGTTTCAGCATTACCATCATTGTTTAACCCTTTGAGTGCTGTAATTTTTCCAACCAAAATTTCAGCGCAACATTTTACCAATTTTTATGAATTTTTCTTAGTATTTTTTTATAAATTTGGATCAAATGGACATCACGTTTCATTGGCTACAGTTTTTCTCCAAAATTTTCTCAAATATCTGAAAAAATTGACTGGGGCACATTTTATAAGGTGACAAAAATTGACTTTGGCGCTCAAAGGGTTAATACGATCACCAGCATCCGGAGTGACGGCCCCAAATTAGTTCAAAAGACATTGCTCAGTGTTAGTCGGCGATGATACATTCGGGGATTTTGTCATAAGTTACTGACGTGTGATAAGTGCGTCGTTGTGAACGAGAAATGTATTGAAAGCATATAGACTATCATGATGGGAAAGCCGCATGGTTATTGCGCCGATGTCAAAACCGCGGAAGGTGTCACGTGTTCAGTGTGCCGGGCACATGTTCAATTGTGCGTTATACAAACGTCTCCAGCGGTTTGAGCAAGCATTCGAGAAACGGGCAAATGAAAAATGAGAAAGCTCAAATGTTAGACCCTACCTTGAGTATTTTAAAGGGCCAGTGATGCTAACTTTTGATGATTATTTTCATTATTTTTATTTCGTATCCTAACTGCAACTTCTTATCCTACCCTCAAAAGAATGTTTAAATACCCACCATTTAGCTTTATAGTGACTATACGTGTAAATGAACATAACATTTGTTATTATTTACATTTGAATTCTAGTCCCGACACGAATTCATTTTCAACAGTAACAATGCAGTCTTCACACGTACGGGGCTGAGTTTACAAGCTGAACACTGTGTATATCAACATGCCTTGGGGAGTAGAGCAAGGAATTATGGTTCACATTCAAAACAAAAAAGGCGAAAAAAATTATCAAAAGTTAGCATTACTGGCCCTTTAAAATGACAATACTGTGTAAATGTGTAAATGATAAGAATCTGTTCTGTCAACACTGACTGTATATGCAATGCCTCTATTATTGAGGACAACTTGTAAAATCAAGACTGAAGTTATCAGTAACAAGTAAATAGTGGGAGGATTTGCTGGTTTGGGAAATAAAATAAAAGAAAAATTCGCACGCAGCCCAAGTATCTTTCCCTAATAATCGAGAAACTATAATTTTTCTCTCTCTTGCCTATGAAAAACAGACGACAAATGATACACCATTTCAAAAGCTCATCAGTAATTATATGCGGCTTTAGCCGTACGTTTTGTAAGGGTTAAAGGTCAAACGTGAAATTCTGATAGGTTTCTTTGCCAATAGTGTTGTCGCGATATCATCAGGAAATCAAACAAAGATACTTAACAATTAGCTGTGTCGGATTGCAAATTAGAATTGCAACTATTGCATCGGCAATTTTCGTGTCATTTAATACCGCAAGTGTTCAAACCAATTTGTCAGATTTAATGAAAGTTTTGCCTTAAAATTGCAAACCACAGACATCCTGGCATCATGTTTTCTTTCCATCGTGTAGGCTTGCCTTGTTTGAGTATTACGGCATTAAATCATATGTATGCTGTATGTTTTCCTTCCGTTAAATAATCACACTCTATAAAAATACACCGCACAATCGCTTTAAATTTTCACTGATTACATTTTAAAGCAATAAAACGCCACAGGCGGTTGTACACGAGATATAACAAAAGGGTGTACAATTACACGTTGTGATGTATCTGATGTATGGAGCGAACTGAATCGAGATCGCTTGTGTTGGGTTATTGCTATTACCACGATGTCAATGCTTGCACACCTGCCATTTACAAGATGATTTTAACATCTTAAACGAGGAAGCCAGCTTTTTAAACTGAGCGACCGAAATCGACAAGAAATTCAGCAGCCCTGACCGAATCTATTCACAGGGAATATATAGCACTCGCACTTGGTTTATGGTATTAGAAAGTGTGGCAAACGACAAACGTGACAACGCCATTTTAGTGAAGCAAAAGGTAAATGTTCGAACCAGATGGTTCTAAAAGCGAACTTTTAAAATGTTTACGCCGCTCTATAAAATATCTCCATTCATTTCATCATTTAATCAGTTCTAACGCCGATTTTTCGTTTTATCACGTGGTTGGAGAGACTGTGGTATTGTCTAAACTTCTTTGTTTAGCCACAGTCGTTTGGTGGGCTATTCAGCTCTGGGACTATTCGCCCCATAGACGAGTGTACAGAAGCGAGAAACACCCCTTGCTTCTGTACACTCGTCTATGGGGCGAATAGTCCCAGAGCTGAATAGCCCACGAGGGACTGTGGTTTAGCCAGTAGTATTCTGAGTTTAGGATCCATTTGGCACGGGTGTATATCATTATTTTAGCACAGTCTGCGCGATATTCTAATGGGTAAAAGGGTTGGGGACTCGTTTTACATATCACTGATAACGTTATTACGGCAGTACGCGCTTCGAAAAAAAGACAAACTCTTACTTAAACATTCCTCATTGAAACTTTAAACCGATCTCTCACCAGCTCAAGAATAAAATTCGAGGGTCACTGTGCAAAATTTGGTACTAGAGAAACAAATTACCCGACATTTACCGATATTTGACATTCAAAATGGCCGCTATAACTGTGTTAACTCTATGCGCAAAATTAAATAGTCGATTTTCAAAAAATTAAGCCGGTGAAAATATTTTTTCTCCCCAAGACCTTTAAAATGAGTCCCCACAAGTGGTAGTTATTTTTGAAGATAGTCAGTCAAGCATGTAATATGATGAGCAGTACCTGTAGGCTGCAACAGGCACACTTCCTTCAAACGTTTCCTATATCTCGGAATGACGGAAATAAATGCAATTGAATCAAATTGATGGAGGCCATCACATCTAAGGCATGATTCATTTTCCATATCTAGTTATTCGAATGACCCAATCATTCTGATCGTCATCAAATTTTAATACCGTGAAAGCTAATTTAATGTAAGTCATTGACTCCACAAACAAACACAACAAAAAACATAGTGACAACAGACCTAAATGTAGTTGCCAGTAAAAACGGTACACACATTTTACAGACTTGAGTTGACAAGCCCTGGGGCATTGCATGTGACGAGCATATCGAAAAACAGGAATACGTTGATATTATAGATATGTTAACCTACCCGTAATGTAACAAATGAGACATCAACTAATGGATCGAACACCTCCCATAATGCCAAGAAGCAGACATCCACAGCTAATAGAATTCCAATTAAGCCAAACAAATCGGCATCTGTTATCATCTGCCAGAAAAAAGTACCAACGATTATCAGATGTATAATGTATGCGGTTCTCGGTCAGAAACAGTTTTAATACAGTACGTCATTAAAATCACATCGCGTTAGTGCAAGTCTGGATTTAATCGTAGTCGGTGTCATGAAGTTCTGCAAGCTGAAAAAAGGGTGGTTTCACGCTGTTTCATCGAGCAAAAAATCGAGCGATGGACTGTGCGGCCTCCATGGTTACCTGCCTACCTGCAATTACAGCATAGAACGTTTAAAAAAGGTTGATTCAGAATGCAACACTAAAATGACAATTTGTACACACTTCCATAAACATTCCATCAATAAAATAAATGTTGTAATGATGAATAGTAATTTGACAAAATAACTAAATTCATACACGCAGCGCAATAATGAAAAAAAAAGTAATCTTCTTTTACTGGTTTTCTGCCAGCAGAAATTAGCGATGTGTTTATTACTGCTAATCGTCTCCCTTCGGGCAATTGCTAGCGAGAGGACCTTGGGATCAGTAGCTCAAAGTCTTCAAAGATAACACCGTATATTTCTTATACATCGATAATACATATTGCCAGCTGGTGTTGCCCCTTCTCTGCTTGTGTTTGTAAAGACACCTTCTACATATAATCTGTACAGTAGTTATTTACATACAATTGAAATGCAACCTCGTTATATCATCCACTGTACCATACGTGATCAAAACCCACTTACACTGCTATTATCAATTGATGGTTTTGTTTATAATTTATTGACTCATTGATTACTTGGCGAAAGGTAACAAGTATAGGTATTACGCAATAATTGCAAGGTTGACGTCAACTTCAAAACGTTAGCATAAATTAAACCTTATTTACACGCAGCATCAACAGTGCATTCTCGTGACTTTAAGGTTGTTACTAATAATTTAGGACAGAGATTATTCCGTTTAAGTGCGACGACGAAACTATCGCCATCCAATCTCTTTTGTTTCAGTCATGAAGTCAGTTCTGCCACGGTCAGCGCGTATCTTTGACTAAACGCAAATAGCATAGAGACTGTTGTGGTTTTTTTTGCTCTAGAAAAGGTAACGATATTGGAGTTTTGTTCCTCGTGCACGAATCCAATTCTCGGCGGCAATGCCACCTTCCTGTTTCACACGCACACGGATAAGCAAAGGGTCTTAATCTTCCTTGCCTACAAGCTATGAAAACACATAGAAAACTTCTAGAACCCGGGTGGCAGAACACACGTCTTGCAAATGTGCCGTCAGACATGGTGAGTCAACTCTCTGCACCGGTTCCCCTGTGGACAACCATAGGACGTGATAAAAATACATGTATTGAGCCAGGAAGAATAATATACTTTAGTGAATTTTGAATTTTTAAATTGCAAATGCAAGAATCCGCCTTGAGGACGTTAAAAAGACGATACTGCAATCGTTTTACTTTTAGGACACGTTTTTACAGTTTGTTTGTTTGTTTACATCTGGGAGCTTGTGGAGGTTGAGAAGAATTCGTTCTGTCAACACTGCCTGCATATGGAGTACCGCTGTTATTGTGGACAGATTCTACAGTCTGGACTTCAAGTCATTGTTTCAGTCAGTGATTCGTAAGAGTTGTTCAAAAATATTAAAAATCGATCGCCTCCTCTGTAACTTGTGACTGAAAACCCCCCAATCCCCAAAAACAGAGGAACAATATTTTTTGTCTCGCCCTGGGTAATATAGAAATCATCACATTTAAAAGATAAACTATAACAACCAACAATCCACCAGCTCTCATACCAAGTGAAGATTTTTCATTGACACGATTAACTTACCACTTTTAAATTCTTCCTTTTCGTAGCGATGAATATTTGATGGACTCGCCACGTCTTGGCAAACATGGCGCCGAAGGCCAGAGTGTAACCGACCGACAGCGTCCAAACCTCCATCTTTCAAAGTGATTAATAAAAAAATGGGAAATCAGTCATGATTTAATTCAAATGTCCCCGTCGAGAATCAAGTGGCTAGATGTCCTTATATGTACTTCTCACATTTTACAGGGATCAAACCATTGATAAAGTCGATAGCTTTCTTCTGGAGGGAAGCAAGTTCAACAGTCGTTGATACCCACCCCACATCAGAGTCCTGATAATAAAAGATTGTTATTTCAACACAAACAGTTTGTTTCGTGTACGTAGCTACGTCAAAACTAATGCAGTATTTGGTGATCTCTTTCGACAAAACATTTCCAATGGAATTGAAATTTCTAAAAGGTCTATTTATGAAAAACGAGATATTGGGTTTAGTTATAGTTTATGGCTTCATATCAGCTTCCTTTCTGAGCTGCAGGAACGGCAGCAACACTCGGTAATTTCCGAACAAATCCTATATATCTTGGCCATAGCACATAAAATTTGATATGAGATTGCGAAATAGTAGACGAGACAGTATGGGCTATGCGTAGAGTTTAAAGAGCTTCATTGTCGTTTGTACCTCAGTACCTTGTGAGTCTCGGAGTTCGTGCAATCAGGATCATGTCTTCCTGATGTGAGAAAAACCCCTTTTTTCGTAACATAAAATAAAAAGGTAGTACTCCTTACTACCTCCAGCATAACAAGCGAATAACAAAAGATTCTTAGTTCGGTTTAACATTTTCCATATTCGACATTAGTACCGGCACACAGTTGACCGTTGATTACATCCGGAAATCATAAGACAGCGTGGGAGATGTGAATCCCTGGAGTGCATAAACGTTGCTTCAGTTCCCGAAATCCGAAGCAATTCATGGGAAAATGAAAGACAGCGACGGAGTCCGATGATCAAAAGAAATGGTCGCGTCGATCACATTTGTGCGAGTTTATGGTGTGCAATGTTCATTAAGAGCTGATTTTGATGATGGAAAGGAAAACAAGATCCCCTGTTTTTTTTTATTATTGGTGTTCCCACCCTGTGGCAAGATGCTTCATCCCGTTAAAACGTAAAGTTCGCAGAAACAGACACAATAGTACAGTTGATTGCAAAAATCACCATATAAGGCATATTCAGGTGAATAATAACAAGGACGTTCAAAATAGACATTCACTTCACCGAATAAAAGAGCCCATGGCGAGGTTTTCGAAACCAAATTGGAAAAAGTGGAGGTAAATAATAAGCAACATGATGGTAAAATCGCTATTGAAAAAGCACGACCATAAAAGAAAGTGCTTGTGTCATAAATATCAAAATATGTCTTCAAAAATAATGTGAAAGGCTTAATGCTGGTAGTATACAGTATGTATGTATGTGTATATGTATGTATGTATGTATGTATGTATGTATGTATGTATGTATGTATGTATGTATGTATGTATGTATGTATGTATGTATGTATGTATGTATGTATGTATGTTTATCTATCTATCTCTCTATCATACATCCATATATAATATAAACAGATACATGGATATATAGCTAGCTAGCTAGCTAGCTTGATAGATAGATAGATAGATAGATAGATAGATAGATAGATAGATAGATAGATAGATAGATAGATAGATAGATAGACGGAAAGATAGATAGATAGATAGATAGACGGAAAGATAGATAGATAGATAGATAGATAGATAGATAGATAGATAGATAGATAGATAGATAGATAGATAGATAGATAAATAGATAGATAGATAGATAATTAGACTGACCAGATAGAAAGATACATTTCTATAGTTGTGCAGAACTGGCTGAAAATGAAAGATGACGAACACAATTATGCTCACCTTGCATATTGTCGCATAATACTGTCTAAACACGGATCCTAGCAGTATTACAGTAATGTATACAAGAATACAGCCAATGGCGATGGCATTGTTCAGATTGGGTGAAGACATCCTGATTATCCTGTAAGCATCAACATAGATATTATGCCTTGGTTGAAGAGAGTGAAAATAATTATCCGTTTCTTAATTAGAGGCAAACTAATACAAAAGCGATCGTATAAGGTAGGATGCGCCTCGGGGACAGACAGACTATCACACTTTTACAATATTCTCATGAAGGGCCTACCTCTTGTGGGGGCTCAATTTGAAGCTTATGGAGTAGATGGAGTTTCCAGCGGCTTAGTTTTGTGAAAATCTGGAATTATACTAGATAAGACAGGGATAATGGCCGTTTTGAATGTCAAACATCCGTACATATTGGGTAATTTGTCTCTTTTATACCAAAATTTGCACGTGACCCCTATCACAAGCCAAACCAAATTTAGTGCATTCTCTTTTGATATGATGACCTAATCAGAATTTCATTGTGTACAAATGGGCTATTTATCGCTCAATGAAATTTTCAGTATAACCAAAACTAGTATAACCAATTTACCCCAAAGTCAGATCAAATTCAATGCATTCACTTCAATGGATTGCCCATTACAGAAATTCACCAAATATGCAAATTAGCTTATTATCGAGTGTATACAAACTTTCACCGTTACATAATTTCGGCATCACAAAAGTGCCCCCTCAAGTCTAACCACATTCACGGAACGTATTTTTGATATACTGATTAATTAGATTAGACCTTGACTTGTCCGATCGATGTCAGTGTATTAAACTTTGCTGTATGGCCTCGTTGCAATAATTCGTTAAATATGCAAAGTGAGCTCATCATTTCGAAGCCATGCCCATCAAAGGTTCAGCATACTGAGAACGTACAGCAGTTTGAGTTCCTGCACAGTCGCATAAGCTATTTCTAATGTGATTCAGCACAACATCCATCAAAATCTAATCAGATCCAGATCTTCCAGTGATTGTTTAATGTACCAAATTGCATGACATTTTGACCAATGGTTTTTAACCCAAAGGTAGAACGCGCTCTGGGGAGAAATATTCGGACTCAAACTTTTACAATACGTTTTGGTCTACATTCTGTTGGGGCTAACTTGGACTCTCACGGAGTAAGTAAAAGTTTCACAAGCTTATTTTCGTGAAAATAGAAAATCTAAATTTTCCCATAAGAGATAACACAGGCATGACGGAAAAATGGGGTGATTTGTTTCCTAGTACCAAATTTTCCACCGTGCTGTGACCCCTGATTTATATTGTTGATGTCGAAAGGGAACGGTCTACAGCTCCTTTACGGAAAGTAATATAAGATAATAATAAGTAATGTAGTCGTAATATAAGATACGGTATACTTGCGACTTGAGTACATTCACACACTTGTAATATAGGTATCTGAGTTATCATGCCTATATAGTAAAAAATTGGCAAAACGGTAATCTAAATTGTCCCGACTTAAATTCAGCTAGAAATGAATATATCTGATTAAGCGTTAGAAAAATATAGCCGTTCTACCTTTCTGCCCTGTAACGGATGTTAAACGCAAGGAAGCCGATGGCCAGGAGGGTCCCAACGACTGCGAAGCTACTAAAAACGGCGACGGCGTCCTCTTTGATTTCAACGTCAATGTTTACAGTTCTCGGTGAATCCCTGGGTATTTTTCCTGTAAATTATAACAGATTGTAAAGACTTGTTGCGGCCCATCCTGTTCGTAAATGACAGTATTGTTTTCCTAGGAGAATTTTCCCCAAAATATAAACTAAAAATTAAAGGTGAAAGACCGAACAAAGGAAAGTTGTTGTTAAAAACTTGTATTAATTCATGATGCGGACCGCTTATAGAGTTATTCACTTTTCCTCACACGCAAAAAGGCCGATGGTTGCTATCCGATTCCGATTTCAAGCTGAGAAATCAAATCGTCTTTAGTACGACAACATACAGTGTTCAACAGACATCAGTAACAAAATATTTCACCGTAAAACATGTGGCAGTGACTTTACTACGGGCAGCGCGCATTTAAAGGTATCCATATCAATTTATCTAATCCAGTTTACCCTCTGTAAGCCCTAACGGTATCAAAACAAATACAA
The DNA here is from genome assembly GCA_001465055.1 of Ptychodera flava. Taxonomy (NCBI): domain Eukaryota; kingdom Metazoa; phylum Hemichordata; class Enteropneusta; family Ptychoderidae; genus Ptychodera; species Ptychodera flava. The sequence continues at coordinate 157,745 of LD350281.1, read as the reverse complement.
GTGGCACGCATAAGACATAACTCTTACAGAAGTTTGTAAACCATATCATTTGTTCTAAATCCTAGGAAAAAATTAGTTTTGAAATTAATGTTCACACTCACTATCAAATACAAAAACGATAACAAAATCGGTAAGTGCGCATCAATTACAAAACAAAGTGAAGCTCAGCAGCAGAATACAAGTACGTGTACGCTTCTGGACATATAAATCTGTATATGGAACATATGTACAGCACATGTTATTTTTAATACATACATAGATACATACAGCAGATACATACATACATACATACATACATACATACATACATACATACATACATACATACATACATACATACATACATACATACATACATACATACATACATATGTACACAGAGTGATACATTTATCGGTAACATAGAAGCAGCGTCTGCGTAGATGTCAATAACAGTCGACCAGCTTGCAGATCCCTTGGGATATACTGCGTATACTCAGTATTAAATCGCCAGGAAATGATATTCTCCATATTTACTGGTACAATCTCTATATAATTTAACGTGGACAACGTACCTGTGCTCCATGAAATTTTGTCTTCGTGTAATGCGAGCAGTCCATTAGCGTATGTTCCGACGGCAACAAAATTGTTGTCTGTGGGTTTCGAAATGAAATCTCTAAATGTTTACCATATTTAATATAGGTAACTCAAGGCTACTTCGATTGCTGTCTCAAATTTGAGTCATGCTGTTCTCCTTTGCAAAATGTAAAATTACACTCGCGCTCTTTAGCTCCACTAAAATCATCTACCTCGTCTGCACCTGCAACACGCTAAACTTCCAGAAAAGTAGCATAAATAGCAGATCAATAACAACATCACATTCACATTCCACAATAGTTGCGATTAAAATGTTCTGATTCCCCAAGAGGAATAGTATACTTCTTTTCACATTTCGGTGTCTCAACCGGATAGATCGAGATTGTCATACAATATGACGTATCTGTCACTTGTATTGCTTACATGACCAAATAAATGTCCAATGTATGGAATGTGTTACGAGGAAGATTTCACTGCGTAGATTATTAGAATAACATGATGAATCCCCCAGCAACGGATGGGCACTATACCTTAAAAAGTTTTACATTCAACAAAGTACCCTCACTGAACTCACCACATTCAAAATGTTTACATGATATCTATGGGTAATAATTCCTTGAAATCTGTGATTACATGAAATGAAACAGAGATCTTCCAACGGTAATAAAGACATGAAATATAGGTCGAAAATTATAAAGTAACGTGTTCCAAGCATGTGGATTATCTTTCCAATTTACATTGGTACTATTCTTGCTGCCTTATATAGAGCTTTACTTTGCGCTGAGGGTCGAATTCAAAGCTGTCGCAGCAAACTACAAATATAATATAATATAATAGCATATTATTAGGCTGGGTCCTGGTTTTTAAATGTTCTATCGATTCTTGGCATCAATGGTCACAAGAACATTGACATTCTTTTGCTGTACCTTGAGTTTGAGCGATTCTCACAACACCATCTCTGCCGTTTCTTGTTATGCTCAGTCGACCCTGAAAGATGTAGCATTGGTTTTCAATAGCCTTACATTAAAATGCGTGCAAACATGTACATGCTCTGAAGTTCACATTTGGCATATGAATGCAACTTTCTCTTTTGAATATTTGTAATAGATACTCTATCCAAAGGGGATAATACGTAGAAGAACGTCTGTCCATTTTTTGTCGCGATTTTAACCATATTACACCAGGTACTTGAGGACAATTTTGTAAATGTGATCCTTGACGCTGTTCAATACGTTTTCCTCGGGTGTTTTGCAGTTAACACAAAATCCATACAGTATCTTGCCTCCCTCTATCGTGTATTCTACATCCTCTCAAGATGATATGTGCTATTTGCTATGACGGAAGATAGGCTTTGGTTGTTCATCGCTTTGAGACCGTCTTTAAAGCATAGACATAAAAGCTTTTCATATTTACACTATTATACTTCAACCCCATACAGAGTGTTCTTAATATCGTACCACGTGGCACCTTTCAGAAATCAACAAGGTCGGTGTGTATGCAAACTGCTTCTCGGGAAGTACTCCCTTTTGCCAAAGGTCGTTTTTTTATTGTAAGAAAGAAAATAAAAGGTAGTTCACTCACAGAATAACCGGTGAAGCTGACGTCGTAACCAGCATCGACTATAATGTCGGCCATTTCGCGGTTGCCATAGTAATAGTCTTCCAAACGTTTGGATTTGTTTGCCAGCTTGCAGATACTTGCGTTGAGCGTTAATGCCACCGCCCATGTACCGTCGTAGACGATCGGAGCGAATGGCCCGTCATCATTGTCTTCAAAGTATTCTTTCATTTCACTAGTTGTTGACTTGTAAAAATAAATATATTGAGTCATATCATCAGGGTATTTGTTGGCTTGGAAATAGTAAAACGTATTGAATGATACAAATGATAACAGTTGTTAAAAAGGACGAATTCATCTCATTAGACATAGTTTTGTATCAATAAAATTGAAGTAATGAGCTGCTAGTTCCTACTGGGGTTTGAATCACGATCAATATATATATATATATATATATATATATATATATATATATATATATATATATATATATATATATATATTTACATGTGTACCCTTTCCAAGAAAAGTGTTCTGCTGACCTCTCGGTAAAGTAATCCGTGGTCCAGTCTACAAAGTAGAGTACTTGACATAACTATTTTACAAGCGCCACTGTCACAAATATTCTTTATGTGATTTACTCGTGTGCACACAATATGACATATACAGCATACGCTAGGGTCATTATGTGCACAAAAAAGTGGATACATTCCTTACCACGCCAAAATCAATAGTATTTAAGTCCGGATTCCTCCGCAGCCAACTGGTTCCGAGATATCCCTCCGCCACTTCACTCAGTTGCTCCGTGGTACAATCTACTTGTTTGTCGGTGACAGCCCACCAGCCTTCATTGAACCACCCTTCGGTCATCCATACAAATTTTGGACCATACACGCCTTGTTTGAAAGCCTCACAGAAGACATGTAGGCCGACATCCGGATAGAAGCTTGCAATAATAATTCTCGCGTCTTTTTTCTACCGAACGGTAACAATAATATGCATAAATAATGAATTTCTGATTGATAATTTCGGGTCAAATTCTTAACGAATTCGTCTCTCTGGCTGTCAGTCTGCGTTATGTATATCTTCCCGACTATCGATCAATTTTCTTGTGGAAGGTTCTACAAGGGTATCTATCTAATCACTGGCTGTCACTCTCGACTTGTACGACTGTCGTCCTCGGATTGCAGGATCAAATAACTCGTCAGCTGCTCAAAAAGACGGATATGAGCTGCTAACGAGTTATTTGGTCAGCGCGATAAGCCCCTCTCCCCACATTATCGGTAGAAAAAATTAATGAAGGGGATTGGGAAGGATAATGACTACTGTAGAACGTTCAACTTTTCTTTTAAAAAAGTACTATACAGAGATATCGAGGGTAAAGTAACACCACAGGGTACTGCAGGCATTATTTGTCTAGAAGTTATGACTATGATTAATAAATGTCAAGTATTAAACTTTTTTCATTATACAAGCCTTATCCGTGTCGGCTTGTGCCTATTACTTTACCCTCGCTATCTCTGTATAGTATTTCAAAGAAAACAGTTCATATCTGCATTATCCTCCCTAATACCCTTCATTAATTTGTTCTGCCGATTACCTATGCGGGAGGAGGGGGGCGCTTATCACCCAGACCAAATAACTCGTTAGCAGTTCATAAGGTAAAAGACAGACTAACGAGTTATTTGGTCTTGGCGATAAGTCCCCATCGGTGATCGGGAGAACAAATTAATGAAAGGGATTAGGGAGGGTAATTTACAGATGTAAACTGTTTTCTTTGAAATACTATACAGAGATAGCGAGGGTAAAGTAATGGGTAGAGACGCGACACAGGTAAGGCTTGTATAATGAAAAAAATAATACATGATATTTATTGATCATTTTAATAACTTCTATAATGCCTGTAGTACCCTGTGGTAACACACATCTCCTGGATGAATGTTGCCTGCAATACCCTGTGCTGTCAGCAGAGTATTTACAGTGTTGTTTACTCTCTAATAGCTGATTCTACTACAAATCTTGTATGCCAATGATAGTCCCGACTTCTTCGATGGTGAGGTGGATTTCTAGTCAGTCGGAATCAAACCATATTTGTTTGAATCAATCGTTACTCAAACAAGCAAGGCAGCGCTTTCAAAGTGATACAGACAGAAGCAGTGAAGACGTATGAATGTGAAGTGAATGCTGCATGGCTTATTGCAGTGTTTCAAATTTGCTGAGCGCAATAGTATGTTCGAGTCCCGAAACTCCATCGAGTACTCCGAGGGACATACTCCTAGAATAGGAAACAAACGAACTGTACCTCAGAGACATTCCGAAACGCTTCTTTTCGATAGAGATCAAATATTTTGCGTGACGTAATCAAACTAAAATGAGACGTTCTGAAGCCGACTTTGGAATTTCATGGTGTAGATATAAAGCACAGATCATTTGTTTGATACTAAAACAGTCTGGTGGGTAGAGAGACTGTACAATACTAATGATCAAATATTGCGTTCCAGGGAGCACGAACGTGATGTTTAACGGTTGTTTTATGGCTATAATATTCAATATTCAACTGGCATGAATTCCGTGGGACTGTGTTTGATAGGAAACCGTCTACTAATCATAGACAGAGCATTTGAGGTTCCGAAGCCTGACTTTGCAGCACTCATTTCATACACGTATGTTGTGAGTCCCGTGTTCCGTGTGTGTGTTTACGAGTTTGATATAAAGTAATTGAATCGTACGTGAGCTAGAGGTTCTGAAACCCGATGTCATATTTGTGTTTGATACCATGAAAACGATCGAACTGTACTCGAACCATGGCGGTAATGACAGCTAGTTTTGAAGCCCGACTTTAAGTTTTCGTTTTGACTTGAAGTCGATGTGTGTTGGATAAGAGTTAAGTGAGTTGAACTTCAACAACACGACTTTTTAAATATTTATAGTATACAAAGTTGTGGAATCTTATCGTTTGATTTATCTCATCGAACCTGTCGTGTAAATTTTCAGTTCATCTTATAGATGTGAAATCCCGATTGTTTCTTTGAAACGAATGTGGATGCATTTTTTTACCTAGTGTTTTATTGAGGTCATCAAAATAGTTTACAATCTCAATAGTGGGAGGGTACATATATGTCTACCAACGGTTTTAATGACGTAACTGTGCTGAACATTGACTGTAAAAACATTATAATAAATGATCATGTGGAACTTCTAGGTGTAAATATCGATAGGCGGATAGTAAACTAGATTTTCACTACCACATCAGCATTTCATGCAAAAAAGCTGGTGTCCAGCTAAAGGTATTGCAGAGAATTGGAAGATTTCTTGATCAATCTTCTAGGTTAAATATTTTTCAATGCTTCATTCTATCACACTTCAACTATTGCTCGCGCGTGTGGAATTTTTGTGGAAGTGCCGATGATGCAAAGATTGAGCGTATACAATATAGTGCTTTGAAATTTGTCTACAACGATTTTACTTCAATTTATAGTACCTTATTACAAGAGGCCGTTTTAGCGAAACTAGAATTATCAGGGAAGCGCTCGATCATCACTGAAGTTTTTAAAATTGTACTCTCCTTGTTTTATGTGGAACTTGTTTAAACTCAAACATGTTAAGTATGATTTAAGAAACAAATCACAGCTATGCATAGGAAAGCCAAGAACAACAAGATATGGAATGCAATCTTTATCAAATTATGGCGCAAGGTTTTGGAACTCACTTGCCCAACATATGAAAAATTGTACTGATTTACCTGATTTCAAAACTCTGCATGGTGCAACCAGGTTATTTGGGTAAATGTACATTGTGTCGAGATTAACTTTTTTCTGTAAATGTTTTTTATGTATTCATTTTGCTAGTCAGTGGTACTAGTCTCTGGCTAAATTGACTTTAAATAAAAGAATTGAATTGAATTGAATTACAAAAACTACAATGCAATTTTATCAATAAATGTCAGTCAGGGGTAAGATAAAATCTTATGTGAAAGGGGTCTCCGAAACCCGATTGACTGAATTGTCGAATCGTACCTGAACGAAATAGGACTTCTAGATTTTTCATTTTATTGATGTGTTTGATATTCTGCAAATGTCGTCGAGTTACTCTATTTTTCCGTGAAAATCGATCATTTTAAGCCAAGGAATGGGCGCGATCGCCAGCGTGCTTAGCTAGGATTGGGCATTGAATGTACGCTGCTCTGATAGTGCCACTGCAGACGTTCTTGTGCCCCGGGTACAGATAAACGAACTATGAATTGTTTACGATTCATGTCTGATGTTACACTTCTTGAGACTCATCTTAAACCTCTTGAGATAAGAAAAAAAATCTTGCAGACGTTCTTGACACATTCGATCATTTTATCCGTTTCTTTCCCTCCAGAAAAAATAATGATAGCTTAAATGTCACTTCTTCACTCTACTCTATTATATATCTCTATATGGTTTAGTCGATGCTGTATAACACGATATTTCGGGAAAGAGACTACAGGCGCCAGGCAAACATGCTCAATTAAAGACAGTAGAGAAGAAGAGCATCACTAATAGCTATGGCTTGTATACGCGATCAAAGCTTCGTGCAAAGAAAAGTTATGCAAAGAAGATCAGCCTTAGGTGAACGGTAGCAAGTCAACAATGCCATATTTGTCGAGAAATGTTCTCTGCCATATCACATGATGAAAGCTCCTACATGCATAGGCCCTTTTCCGCCAGATACGACTTCGTTCTACTTTTGCCCATTAACCTAAAGAACGCACGAGTTATAAATGATTAAAACAATATTCCCCGTATAACTAGATCCATGTTAGTACATATCAAAAAATCACGCAGGGGGATTTCCCTCTTAAGGTAGTATGTGTCTCGAACTTTTTCACAAACTTTCCTCAGTAAAACTTTCGACCTTTCTGTACATTCTCTAAATCAGGAATAAAACTCAAGGGAAATCGTGCAAAGCTTGGTACCAGAGAAAAAAAATACATAAAATTTACCGATAATTGAAATGAAAAACGGCTACCATCCCTGTGTTAATTATATGGAGAAAAATAGAATTTTCGAATTTCGAAAAACTAGGACAGTGAAAAGTTTTCTTACTACGAGAGCTTTAAAATGAGCCCCCACAGGTGGTAGACCAGATGAGAATTGTAAAAGTTTGAGAGTGAATATTTGTCTCCGAGGCGCATTCCACCTTACTAAGGAAATTTGGTTAAAATTTTAACGTGTTATCATCACAGAATGGTATTACTGTATAAGTTGTTCCTGACAGACGACCGGTCTAATTTCCTATATTGAAGTGTTTCGCGTGAGAGGAACTGCTCTTGAAATTTGATGTATTTGTCGTAAGATTTCAGGTTACACAGTATTACGATTTAGGGTGATAAACCCCGGTGGAATGGTTTCTTCCTCGCCCCTGCAATAACCTGTTAAAACTTGCTAAGAGGTTCTCGGAATCTGCAAAGGCCGGGTTCTCGGAATCTTGAGAGTACTGACTGCACGAAACATTCAGAGTTCTTTGACACTACATTGTGTTTACTTCGCAAGCGACAGGCTTTAATACAGACGTCGTCGCGCAAAATACAGCTTCTACCGTGTTGATATAGAGCCAGGGCTGGGATAGTTGTTCGTCCCTGATGCTACCGTTGAACAATGAGGCTTTCAGTACGTTTGAAAGGTGTGACTTCAATAATACAACAGATATGAATTAAAGATAAAAGATTCCAGTCATATGTGTACACGCGGTTGTAATCTGCGCAAATGAAATGTAAAGCCATCATGTAAATGACGGGAAATGAAAGTGTCAATTACGAAACACGCCATCATGTCAAAATCAGTGTTCTCAGTGAAGACGCTTCTGTGGCCAATGTTCCAAACGATGGCCAACACCATGAACATTAGAACAATTATTAAATTGTGTGATATCCCGGAGTTCGTTATCTCTATAATACATTGCTAACAATTTCTAATCTGTTCATTGACCTTTTCGCATGATTGGGAATTAAAAGATGATATTCCCGTTAGAAGAGAACTCTGTCTGTGACAGTACCGGCACATTTTATAATAAATAATTGCCGACTGTAAAGCTGAACGAGCAGGGTACGGATTTGAAGCGAATCAAGATAAAGATGTATACAGGATTAGTGTCTTGGAGAGTTTTATATGTGAGTATTATTCCGTTTTGATGACGTTGTTGGCTTAAATTGTGTGATGTGGATTACTTGCAATATGTAAAAAGCAACGAGATCTTAAGATGATGTAATTCGACTTACTTTCCTATGCGTCTGCAACTACCCTACCGGTGGAATTCAATTTAAAGAAAAGTTGCTCAACTCTGGAATTTTCAGCGTGAATGACACGCCTTCGCCTTGAGAAGCATTGCAGATTAACTCTGTCTATGATTACCTTGAAAAAAAGTGAAGCCTAGGCTGAGGAGGCCACTTTTCATTATACATCATGATTTCAACAAAAGAACTGCAAGCTGTACCGGGAGTGCGACTGAACTTGAAGAATAATTATTCACAAAGAACGCCAGCTGTATAAGAGCGATTGAACTTGGGCTATTCAGGTGGGCAAAGTGCACTGAGATAGCTGCACTTCCTTTGAAGGACATTGATGACAACCATCCACAGAATTGTCCTTTTCACCGAACAACCTTGTAGAACACTTGCCACATGGGTCATAGCCATGAAAGAGGATGTAAACAAGGCATAAAGAATGATCCGATTCCACAGTTTCCTCTTTGCACGAGTCCTATCAAAGTGCACGGATAAAACACTCCAAGGTTGTCGCTATTTTCAGTGCATGTACCGACATCATCATCTGCTGACAAATTGTTTATACCCATTGCCTCGAAGGATTTCGTCGTGCTTGACTAAATCCTGACAAATCCGTAATATCTTGCAAGGTTGCTCGATCAGTTCTTGTGGACACCTCTTCAAGTTATAGCGTCCACCTGGGTCGAAACGCGTGTTAAGAAGAAATCATGGCACGCTTTCAATAAATTAAAGTTTACAAGCTGCTATTACAAGTGTCGTTGAAAGGAGAGAGAAATAGGAAAACACACTTGTTCGAGATACTAGTACAAATGTGAACATTTATTATTTTAAAAGGAACATTTTTAGTAGCAACGGTGGAGGTATTCTCTGTGCTAATACTGGTAACGTCTTGAGCAGTCTTTGTTGTACTAAAAGATACATCTTGCAGGGATGAACCATTCGCTATCTTAAATAGGTAGGTTTTGATGCAAGAAACATATTCTTTTCGCCAACCCTTAAAACACTCTGATTAAATTTCTATAGAGAAGTGGTTTATTTCCGTTGAGTGATAATTATGTCCCTGGTAATGCTTTAAACAAATGCGCATCTTCACTCTAAAAGGACCTCTTAAGTTCTTGTCATTTCATTGAATTCAAGAACTAACTTAAAGCAAGATGAAGCAACAAGCAACAAAAAGGGCTAAAAGAGTATTCCGAAGGTAATTGGTTCTTTTTCGAAGACAAGCAATCACTGACGGTGGATAAGAAGACCATTCACAAAAGCTCTTCTGTCTGCCTGTGGATTCTTAAAAACAATTATTGCGCTGCATTTGAGCGCAAACAACAACAACGGACGCCCACTGAGATCGATGTTCGCCTTCACAAAGCAGATCTCAACCGAACTGAATTGCCAATGGCGGCAATTAGCATAACACCGTAACAAAACTTTTTTGATGACGACGCTACGCTTTGCAATAATATACCCACCACTGTTGTACATGGGGTTCATGTCGGTATGCACTTGCACGATTTATGTGCAATAACGTACAGAATTTTTTGTCATTGAGCAGTCCTTCTCCAGTAACATATTCACGAAGTACTAGATCAAAAATCAACTTCTCGTTCCAATAAAATCTGAAATCAGCTTAGGTCAGACAGTCAGTTCCGGCACAATATCAAACGTATCAATTGCGCATGCTTCGTGTTGCACCAGGGGTTTGTCCGTACATCGGTCCCCTCCACCGCCCGTACAGCAGTGGGATATGTTAGGCAAGAGGTGGCAGAGACTCTTCGTAAAACTTGAAAATGTCCTTTAAATTACATGAATGCAGTAACTGAAAGTGCGGTGAAAGTCTAGACCGTGGAGATACAAAGCAACGGTTCGGAACAAATCTCCAGGTTTTTTATTGGATATTACGAGCTGGGCATGACCAATGTACACGATATAAAGCGCCGTCTTTTGTGCTACTTGACTTTAATTTTATCCAACATGCACGGAATGCCAATCATACAGCTTAATAACATCCTCACGGTTGTACGGTGCATGAATTGAATCTTTGTTCTTTGCTGACAGATGATGAACAATGAAAATGAAACTCAATCTGTACAAATAAAATATGATGAAAGACAGACATTTTTCAAAAAAAGGCAAAAGTGTCTCTTGGCAGTGCTTCATAGTTTCAATTACACCATACTCTATCTTTGTGCAAATCTGCCTCGTTTGACATGCAAAAATCTTAGGAAACGTTTTTGAGTGGATTCCATTTATTCGACCTTATTCTTTATTAGTGTTGAATTTAGGGTAGAACGCGCCTCGGGGACAGATATTTGGACACTCAATTCTTTACAATTCTGTTTTTGATATGCCACTTGTGGGGGTTCATTTTAAAGCTTTTGGTGTAACAAAAACTTTCCATCGGCTTAGTTTTTCGAAATTCGAAAATTTAGTTTGTCCCATAGAGTTAACACAGGGATGGCGGCCATTTTGAATTTCACATATGGGTAAATGTTAGGCAACTTGTCTCTCTATAGTACCAAAATTTGGACTGTGACTCTCAATTGTATTTTAGATTTGGTAAGAGTATTACTCAAAGTTTCGTTTAGGAAAGTTTTGTCGGAAAAGTCTAAGTCTTCACTTTCGAGGCGCATACTACCTTAAATCCAAAATGAATTTCACTGTAGTCTTTGACAGCACTTTTGGTTCCATGAATCAACAACAGCGGTTACGTTCAATGTACTCTAGAAAACGGCAAGCTGTTCACGATTTACTTGCAGCGCGGACAGACATTTCACTGTCATCAACATCAACACACTAGATGTATTTCCACATAATATTATATTTAAAATATTGAGTCTAAATATTGAGTCTAAAGAGTTGCAGTTACTGGCCAGGAGCTTAAGCCAGTTCAGTGAATACTTCTTATATGAACAGAAATCTTCATCCGATCAGAAATTGGAAAGGACAATCATGTGAAATCTACTAATACTAACGATTCCATTGCACATCTTTTCAGAATGTGCATCGAACAAAGATATGTCTCGACTATTGAAGTACAAACCCCCTATCACCGACGGCCATCGAGATAAATAACACAAATTAGCAGAGCCCACTGGCAAGTTTATTTGAATCGATACTACAGAGCAAAATCTATCCAAGGCGCCCTCTTCTAGAAGGGGACACAATTAGAGTAATGAACACTGTAGCATATAATTACCCCTGAATATACACTGTTAAGCCAGTGAATGGGCAAGGAGGCCAGTCGTTGATGACAGTATGTATATCTAGAACATATTCATAGGTCACACGTTTGGCATTGAGCGGTTGAAATGTTTAGCTAAATTGACAATCACTTTGAATGAACTTTATTATACTATTTTTTGTGGCAGAAAGTTGGCTTCTCAGTGTTGAAATTGCCAGTAATAATTGATATTAGGTACACAAGAGGTTTCTAGCCACTGTGCTGTAATCTCTGTCAAATGAAGTGTTTGCTACACTCTCTGAACAATCTAATTTACTAATGGTTATGTTTGAATATTTGGGCATATTACAGACGACCTGCCTCCTCCGATCTGTTCATCAAAGTGAGACTTGAGTGGACACCGTGGCCAATTGGTAAGTTTTAGGGAGACAGTGCAGTGGCAAAGAAAATCAAATCCAACCAAACACTCAACGCAGTCACTATAATGGGAAGCTCAAAGTATGTGCATAGAATCATCATGTAGGCTTGAGTAAATTTGAGGAATGGCCTAATTATGAAAATGGCGAATTAATGATTCATGTGCAGACGAGGCTCAACTAAATCGAAGCTGCAATTGACATTAAACAATATAATTCAAGTAAATACTAAACATTTCTCGTCGATATCTTCCCTGTAAACGATACGCTCATTTCTAACTACTTGCGTAAGACCACTATGAAAAAACTCAGTATTTCTTGAAATTATTCAGCAATTAACGGGATAATTCACTTCAGAAAAGATTACATTGCAATTGAGAATGCCCTTTGGAAGACAATTCAGAATAACACTTCAGATTCTAACTATTGTGAGATAATATTCCGTGTATTCTAGAACTAACAAGCTCTGCTCTACTTGTTCATGTGTATTGTATATGTCACTGTTAGACGTTGTCGTCAAATGTCTGTGTAGGTATATGTATACTGTCTGTTTTTTGGCTCTTTATTGTTTTATCAGCTGTAAAAAAGTTGACATTGACGGAAACCACTGTCTCGGTCTCTAACAGGAAATGGCGCGCTGTGCTGTGACTCATTGGCACGTGCAATAAGTAACCTAACTCCTCATGTCTCCCCAGACTCTTTGCTCTATTTTATCCCTACACATTCGTCTACACCTCATCGAGTGACTTGACTAAGTCTTGTCGCAGGTACGTATGCTGCCAGACAAGACTCGTGGATTTCTTCGTCGACATGCTATGAGTAAGACGAAGGGCGTATACGTAGGTAGTATACTTGCCTCATGAAACTGCCTATTCAGCATTTCGACAGGTATACGTCAATCATTTTACAATTATTATGATGGAAAGTCTAAGGAAATGCGATTTTATGGCGTTGACTACCTGCCATAATTGTGGAAGTGTTTTGGTTACGGTGTGTACCCGTTACAGTCGATTGTGCCTTAAGACATCATTTATCATTTGCAACAACGGGGTTTCTGCGAAGTATTGATTGTAACGGTAACAGTACATATAAATAAACTACGAGAAAATTATGGAATTTGTGCTAGTGCCTCAGCAATGTAAACCCTGTGGAGTCGAGTATCTTTTTTGACTTCAGATTTATGGAATCTGTTTGTTGTATGCGCAAAACAATGACCCTTGGGGAGATAGGATGTGTTTATATCCGACACAGCCTTGCCATTACCACCGCCGGAAATCAATTAACAGTTCGAAAATGCCGTAGTGCCCAACAATTCATAATTCGAAAAGACGATACGATTAATCTACAGCGGGGATTCAGAGCAGAGATATCAAATTAACGGACATGATAATAGTATGACACTCTTCACGCTCGCACGTTTTAGCCCTCTCCGGAGATTCTAGACTTTGCGTGTTTTCAGAATGTTCATTCACTATGAAATATTCATTTGGAGCGGAGATTTGCGCAAATTGTATCAGAACCATTTCTATAATGATGGTATACCGTAAGGCTCTGTGCTTTTCCCAGCGGTAATTTTGTTCCGATTTGAATTCACCGTTTGCGTGTTTGAAAGGTTAAGCAGAGAGATTTTATTTTGGTGATAATCTAATTGGGATCAGTTGAATGGCATTCGCCAAGTGGCAGATTTTCATTGACACTGAAAGATCTTTACATCGTTCCCGCTATGCATAGCACAATATGTTCAAAGTCGTCTGTCAAACGCGGAGAAATTTACACGGCTATGCCGAAATCAACATAATTACATGAAGAGCGTAGAAGATGGATGTTCCTTTGAAATATAATTGGTGGAAATCTGAGATGATTTGATTATATTGGCATGGATTTTGCCGCAAAAAATCTTGGTTTTTTTTCTCTTTTTTGCGATCTTTCCCGTTACTATGAATTTGCCTGTACAGTAGCTGAGTCCCTACACACGGCCAGAGGATGAACTCCGTCTTTGGTGGCGTAGTGGGAGTACTGCACATTGACTCTATCTGATATCTGTGCATTCAGCACGGAATCAGCTGGTGTATCAATGCAAGGTCCTCCATCAAAAACTTTCCTAATGCGACTTACCGCTGTTCAACAGCTCTCTCAATTTTGCCCTTGGATCTATGTTTCAGACAGTTTTTGTCTGTGAAATACACTCCCATTCTACTCTCAAAATCATGTCGAAAAGCCTCTTGCTCGACTCGTCATGTTGTTTTACAACTTGTATTAACGAAATATCCAGTGTTGATTATAGACATCTGCATTAAGCCCACAGCAGAGCTCATCTGTCAACAATAATACTGCATTTCTGGCGGGCATGAAACGACCTTCCTCTAGCATTATATAACAGCTCATTACTTTTTGCAGATGATTGTAAGCTTTACACAAGGTTTCACAATATTGATGACTGTAAATAAATCATTAAGCGGGAGTGGTCTTCTAATTGGAAGTCGGTTGTTAATATCAGAAGTGGGACCACGTTGATCAAAGTGTGATCGAGGCAAATTGCACGTTTGGTTTTGTTATTCATTAGCGGAATTTCAAAATTCTTACTGATGCAAACGTTTCGCCATTTAAGCATTATGCTTATGTTCGACAGATTGTAGAATACAATGCTCCTACTTTCAATTCAATATCAAAGAATCATGTTGAAAGCATTGAATCTATTCAAAAACATAATTATTTTGCATGTCAAACAAGCTTTCAAATTGCACAAGAACAGTGCATTGTACGATTATAACTAAGAATACCTTTATTGCGAAAATGGTGCCAAATTACCTTAAAGGACATTCGAAAACGTGATAAATAATTTTTGCTGCCATGGTACTCGACAGCAGTGATAGCGATATCCTCTCAAATACGGAATTTATATCAAGAGACCGGAAATGTGGATGACGCCAATATGCCCTCTGAGAGGCAACGGATAAATGTGGAAATGTTGTACCACAAGAAACCCAAGAGGGTAAGTACTTGGAGCTTGTGAAGTTAGAATGAAAACTAATGTGATTTGGCGCATAACCATTAAATAAAAGATTCAATAATGGAATGACCCTAGGAGAACACATCGACACATGGATACCAAACATTTATATTAAAGATAATGAAAAAAGACGGGATAAGTATGGATGGCATGGAATAAGGGATGGCATAATGCAAACATTTCTTTACTGTGTACACATTTAAGCAAATGCTAACACCAAGTGATGGTTTTTGCTTCTGGTCATAAACGACTGAGGCTTAAGGCGACCTTAACCATGGCCTTAGATACATTAGGCAAGATAAAATGGCTCAAGTTTGAGTGCGATCTCAGAGAGCCTATAATTTTGCGATGAATATCCATTTCACTGTCTGGAAAAACGCAGGTTGGAAAAATGACATCTTAATTGTATCAGCAAGGAAATGTTATTATTATCTGAATTGCCATTTTTCTATATCATGTTTATCTGACCATTCCCTTAAAAGAGCCGAGAAAAACAATCAATACAGAACAGGAAATCTCGAAACTATCTGTTCCTCCACAGATAGGTCTCAGGTGGTTGCCTTTATATATGACTCATTCATCGGATGTGCATTAGAACTCCGGGGCTGTTAATTATCAAGCAGTTTCGATCGGATGAAGTATATACACCGTTGAAACTTGGTGTGGTTAGTCTATTTCTGTCAGGTGATAACTGGAGTCAGGGGATAACGATGATTTGAAGAAATGAAGAGGAAACGTGAATAAAATACGGTTTGGTCCTTCCTGAATCGCCTCACTGATGTAATAATTTCATTCATATCATAGAACAAAATTGCGTTATGGCAACATTGCTGTAGTCTGCGATGACGCTATTGGCAGCTGAATAACGTCAAATATGGCTGTGAAAGCATTATTTTATTCTTAGTCCTGTTTCTGTTACTGTGGCACTGTTGCGAAGATAACTCGTTCCTCCAAAATTTTCTTAATACCTTACATCAATGCTACATAAAGCTCCATACACTTGACGGTCACTGACTTCGGAACATCAAATGTGATATCAATGATGAAAACACGATAGGATCTCGATCATAAGTCAATCTGCGTACACAGCACTCACAAATCTTATTGGCAGCGATTTCCTCTGAAAAACCTACTGCATTTTCCGTGCTTGCTGTCGAAAGTAACTTAATTAATCGCGATAATTTATGAGCTTCTTTGATATGTACCTTAATGACGGTTCAATCACTAATTGTAATGTAGAAATTGTAGGTGGTATGGCACTCCATGTAAATCTTAGCTCATATATAATCCTTTGATGCAGGATTGATGTAAGATCTTGAAAACAAATGAGTTACCTCCGCCACGGATCATTTGAATGAAATGAACATGGCTTCAAGGTTTGCAATGTGAAATAAAGTAGAGTTGACAAGATCTTTCAAAAGCCTCTGAGCTGATAGTCTAGAGGCTTCTTGACCTCCAGTTTCGACTGTTAAAATTAAGACGCCGAAAGACGTAATAAAGAGGCAGGTCTCTTATCAACTTCATCTCTGAACAAATAGGTTAGCTGAACACAACTTTCAAAAGAGAACCGAGGATGACCCTTCCATAAACGATCAATGTCAACAGCCACTTATGTGAGAAGCAGGGATTGAGAACTGCCGCTTAATTGGGATTGAAACGAGATCCATAGTCCAAAATATCGTTATCATATGTATGCTACTTGTAAATGTATTGCTGAGGTCAACAATGCCATGAATTAGTGATATTCGCGCAATCTCGAATGGGATAACTGCGAATCATGGACATAGACATCATCAAAACAAAGTGCCTTTTGATTACACCCCTATTAAGTTACGTCGCATGAATAAGAAAAGTAGCTTATCGTCAGAACATACTATATCTTCATTCTTCAAGTTCGACCTGGAAAGGGTTTTAGGGATCACTCTCAAACCCCGTCTTTGCTCGTCAATATCGAAAAATTTGTATAAGAAATTGAGTACGCCAATGTGTCTTTTACGCAAATTGCATTGATATATATTCACGATGTTATGTTATGGCGACTCAAACACGAATTAAACTTTCAAAAATTCAAATATTCATTATTGTGATACAAAGTGATGTAAAAGCATCATCTCCAGTATAAGGGCTTGGTATTACTTAACTATCGTGCAAAACGCATACTTTCCCTATGACCGAAATTGCTTTGCGCTCTCGCTTTATGTCTGTGTGTAACAGGCAATCGCACGCACCACTGCAAGCACTATTACAGGTTGTGTAAATATGCAATACAGAACGACCGCTCAAATTTCAGTATTCTGTGTTTATTTCATCGTCAGATGATTGTTAAAACCATGTCGCGAATACGTCACTATTTAGGTTTTTTAGTGAAAATATAAATAAGCGCAGATTTTTTCTCGGAAACTACATAAACTTAATCATTGGAAATGTGTGTTTTCACGTTGCAAATAAAAAAACACATCGAAATAATACCAATGCATAGGTCGATTTTTCCGAAAAAAATCCCTGGACACGGGTCGATTTTTCATCCAAAAACCCTAAACATTGGTCGATAACAAAGCAAATGTCCCATGCTTTAGAAAAAAACATTCACATCTAACAGAATAAAGGTGAAAATTCCCAAAATTTGTCAAAAAAACCCTTATCAATGGGTCATACTTTTGAAATATAATGCGTATAGGTGTTTTCAACTCGGGAAGCACACCCCATATGAAAATATCAAGAGTACCCCCCGGGGGTGACACCATCAAAGCACGATGAGAGAGTGCCGAGAATGATGACGTATTCATTCACATCTCTCTATCTTAATCTCTACTGCCGTGATCTCAACTGGTCTCCCTTCAACGCCAGGAGGCCCTTATAGTCTATTAGATACGCCGACAATTTGATATGGGATAGGAAATTAAGACTACAGTAGTATCACATTAGGGCCGAGCCCGCCAGCCGCAGAGTATGAGCGGAAATTTTGATTCAAAGCGCAAGCGCACTTTTTATGGTTGATAATGGTTCATTTGAACTATAGATTTAAGACACTATTGTTCGTTTACTTCGTCGTGTCTACGATGCCCCTACGTTGAATTGTATTGAGAACAGAATATCTTCAGGTTCAACATCACCGCTCCTTACATTCTGCAAGTACAGTGACCTGTGACACAAGCCATGACGCTGCTTCGATGGCTGTTGTATTTTTCATTTCGATCCAAATATAAGGCATTTTTCTTTACCTTAAACTGCTATTGTAACGATTTTATCGCTTGAAAAAATCATACAATAATTAATGAAGCTGGTTTCTGTCATTAAATGGGTGCAAAGCATTACCGGGATAGCGTAGCAATAACGAAGACGTCTTCAAAGAATCAATAGAATAAAAAACCGCAGCAATTTTGAGTGTCACGGGAAAAACATAGCAAAAAAGATGATGTTCCTAAATCTTGACCTACCGAAAGCTACTCCATTGCATATTTCATGCAGTCAATGATTCGAAAAAGGTTAAGGTAGAATACGGCTCGGGACAGATATTTTGACTCTCAGACTTTCATAATTCTTTTCCGATATATCACTTGTGGGTATTCATTTTAAAGCTCTTGGTGTAAGAAAACTTTTCACGGGATTAGTTTTTCGAATTTTGAAAATTTTATTTTTTCTCCATAGAGTTAACACAGGGATGGCGGCCATTTTGAATTTCAAATATCGGTAAATTTTGAGTTATTTCTCTAGTACCGCAAAATTTGCACGGTGACCCCCGATTTTTATTCTTGATTTCGAAAGAGAATGGTCGGGAGACTTCGTAAGGAAAGTTTGAACAAAAGTTTAAATCTTTCACTTTCGAGGCGCATATACTACCTTAAATACACTTCAGGGCTCAGAATCGTCGAAACGAACGTACTATGCGTTCCATACAACCAACTTGAGAGGCATTATATACATAACAGAGAATCGGAAGATATTAATTATTTCCCGTGATAAGCGATGTAACATTGAATTTTTTTAGCTATTTTACTCGCTTAAGGAAAAACTTTACTTAGAAAAACACTGTTTATGAACAAGGAGATCCCACCTACACATCCCACATGTCAATGCAATGTACATGCAATGGCTTTGGTCCTTTGAACTGTGCTTTTTGTTAACCCCCCCCCCCCCACCTCACCCCGCCCGACAGTGCGCACAATCGTATGCCTTTCTTGGGCTTTCATTTCG
>LD350281.1:118399-138002 GCA_001465055.1 Ptychodera flava | reverse complement strand
GAAGATGTTAATTATTTCCCGTGATAAGCGATGTAACATTGAATTTTTTTAGCTATTTTACTCGCTTCAGGAAAAACTTTACTTAGAAAAACACTGTTTATGAACAAGGAGATCCCACCTACACATTCCACATGTCAATGCAATGTACATGCAATGGCTTTGGTCCTTTGAACTGTGCTGTTTGTTACCCCCCCCCCCTCACCCCACCCGACAGTGCGCACAATCGTATGGCTTTCTTGGGCTTTCATTTCGGTTGAATATCAAGAAGTTGTTACCTTTATATTTGCGAGAGAGGCGCTAGGATCAAGGTCAAACAATTCGTTCGTCAAAACGTCAATGCCGTTTTCCTCCAAATCCACTAATAACGCCTTCACCGTCTGTAATTGAAGAGGAGTATTCGAAAAGCATTAGGCCTATACAATACAATTACTTCTGCGAAGGAGTTAGATGCCACAGGAGCAACTGAAATACTACAGATTTCTATTAAGTGTAAAATTTCCTGGAAACAGGGACAACGTCGTTCGATGTAAATTTAAAATCTTGCTTTCTGTTGGCCATGACTTCATTGTCAGTTGCTGCCTCTTCAGTTATAGTCGGTGATTTGCAGAGTATCGGAGTACAGTGTTAGCACTGCGCACGCGTTACTCTGCTTGTTCACCAAAGTAAAACTGAGAAGTCGCCCAAACTATCATAGTTTGAGAGACAGTGAATTGGAACTAGCTCGATAATTGAATGGTTTGAAGTGTTTTATTTTATTTCATTATCAACACTTGTGTCACAGAAAGAATTGACCTCTGACTCAGCATTTCGATCAAAACATGTGCTAAAATGGTGTCATATTAATGAAGAAACAAGTGAACCCTTTTATTTCTTTGACCTTTCATTGCCATCCAATAATCCCAAGAAATATTCAAATCTTGCTGGAAGATGAGAACGAAAGTGAGAAAGTGTTGTCGGCGATGGACTGTTACGATACGCTCTGAATACACTTTGTTTTAGTGGCAGATAACGATATACGATTATTTATATATGGAATTTTTGAGAATCGTTCAGCAAAGGTGTGCCTCCCATGAGGCGAATCGAGTATGACGTCACGGCAGTGTAATTGATCCAAAACTGCCTTTTCGATAAGTTCCGCACACCTCATTAGAAAGAAGAATGCTTGACATACGATCGACACCAATTTTGCGTTTCTTCTACCCCGTGGCTCAAAAAATAATAGACATCATGAAAACGCATTCATTTGTCGAATTCGTCTTATTTTCCACAAGCAGCATAGGCTTCACTATAAAGCATACCTCATATCTTCTTACATAGGAAGAGGCCCGAGTTAAGGTAGTTCGCGCCTCGAAAGGGAAAAACTAAATTTTGCTCAAACTCTCCTCAAGGAATTTTTTCGACCATTCCCTTTCAAAATCAAGAATAAAAGTCGAGGGTCACCGTGGTACTAGAGGAACAAATTACCCAAGGTTTATCGATATTTGAAATTCAAAATGGTCGCCGTCCCTGTGTTAACTCCATGGAGAAAAAATAAATTTTCGAGTTTCGAAAACTGAGACGGTGAAAAGTTTTCTCACATCAAGAGCTATAGAATGAACCCCCCCCACCCCCCGACAAGAATTTAAGAGTCCGAATATCTGTCCCCGAGGCGCCTTCTACCTTAATTCAAATCGCTTCGGGTTAAGATGGTTAGGCAATAAACGGGTCCTCTAACCGCGTAGGTGGTACAATGATCGGAAATTACGTACCTGGGTAAAGAGGTCCTCATTCTGGGTAATAAGCGCCACCTTCTTCCAATTAAATCGCATTAGGAGGGCCAACCTAGCAGGATTATGCTTATCTGGAGCAGCCATTGCAGTCCTTAAAAACAGAGGATACCGGCTCTTGTCTGAGAGAGCCGCCGAACTGGCGCCATAGGAAAACTAAAGTTGAATTGAGAAAGAAAAGACTTATCAATCGTGTTTGCTGTTTTCGTGTTTCGCCTCGTATTCATTTGAGTTGAAGTTATTAAATGGTACATAATCACGCCACAGAAGGTTCACGATGAATATGAAATTGCCCGTCAAAATCGTAAGTGCAAGTGCGCGTCATCATGGTTTGGTTGTCCGAAAATATTGTAAAGAACTGTGCATGATTGAAACTTGTCCGAGGCATCAGGAAACAATGAACATTGTTATCACTAAAAGTGACTTCTTCCAGGACACTGCGAATCTCCATATCACTTAACGGATGCGCGGTTAAAAATATATACTTTTACTTGTTATCGCAGATCCAGATATACATCTTTTTGTCGATTGTGATAACGGGATTTCAGTGTTTATCACCGGACACGTCAAAAGCGAGTAGTTGTAGTATCTATTATTACTTTTTTCTTCTTTCGACAGAATTTTGATGTGCAATGGAGCCAGAGGTATTATTGTCATTATCCTTGGGGGAGCGGAAATCTAATTTTTCCCTTTCAAGTTTCCTTAATAAGATTATGGGGTATTATATTTCCTACAAGAAACTGGTTTCAGTTGCTGGACGATCACCGATATCGAAGGTATCGCTTCTAGTACTGTATATTCGATAAAGCGCTGTCGCTAAATGTTTGATATGTCTTTTTTTTTACTATGACATTCAGAGTCTACGAAGATTGGACCCTTCTTGTTCGCACAGATGGGCAGTGTGTCGATCACGTGGACCAAAGAAAAGATCAA
Source organism: Ptychodera flava (assembly GCA_001465055.1). NCBI lineage: Eukaryota > Metazoa > Hemichordata > Enteropneusta > Ptychoderidae > Ptychodera > Ptychodera flava. The sequence continues at coordinate 135,303 of LD350281.1, read as the reverse complement.
ATTTTGTCAAGACTGCGCGGTGAAACACTGAGTGGATCAATATCAGCTATAGAGTGGCATCGATATCATAGAATAATTCCTGTTGTCATAGCAAAGGAGCGATCCAGAGCAAGATTACTAAAAGACGATTATCATAGAAAAGTCCCTTGGTATCTTTTAAACAATACTTTTTGCGCATTATTTGTTCTCCAAGAAGCGACTATTTACCACCTCTGGGAAAATTTGTTGAAGGGAAGTATCTTGGAAAAAATTGTTGAACGGGTAGCAATTCTTCATAGTATTTAAAAATGCCAAATTGATGTGATATTTCAACGTGAAAATCGTCAGCTTTAATAAATTTTATCGACGTGAAAAGATCAACTCAGCGAGTCGTCACTTGATGATATTAGTACCAATTTTGGCAACATCTCTCTCGAAATACATCTGCACGTTGCTTTATAATGGCTTCTTAAAATTGGCTTTCTTGGTCAAAATGCTCCATTGATAACTTTAAAGGTCTCTAACAAGATGAGGAGTGTAAAAGGTTTGTGACATTTCTCCTATTTTGCACGATATTGCAGTTATGCGCTGATCTATTCATGGCAGGGTAGTTGCCAGAATAGGGTAAGCACTCGTAAATGCACTCATTTCCACAGCCATGTGGGTTTCTCTCATATTGAATCTAACACATTTGCTTCACGTCGAGGTAATTTGAATTCTCGTAGTATGTGAATCGCTTTTGTATTTCTTTCTATTTCCTGCAAGCTATGGGCCGTGGATTCATTAGTCAGCTTACAAACTTACAGGACTAAAAGCAACTCCTTGGAGAAATCTTTCCGTAACTAAACGCATCATTATTTATTACGGGACTTAACATTTAGAGATAGCGGATGCCCTGTCTATATATTGTCCCTTAAAATCCACTTATTGAAAATTGGTTGGAATCACTCCTTCTGTCACTTGGCTTCTCAAGCAATCAATAATTGCCGCCTTCGGTATTTCTGTTCGCTGTCGGTGTTCATAATATGGACAAAGAAGATGTTGCAATGGTTTGTCGAGCGCGTAGCGATCGTGTTATCGACTCTTTTAATCGCTGTAGGCGAAAAAAGAGAACGTAGATTGCTCTTCTTGTGAGTATTAAGTCGCCCTTAATCCTGTCATCACACGTTAGAATCTTCCATAGTAATGTGCATGAGAGATTTAAACTACCTCCGCAAAACTCTCGGCTTCCTAAGGTAACTTGGCATACCGAAATCCTTATCTCGCGACGTCTTACCGGTTCTGTTGATTGGATCTCCGCCGGGCTGACTGGAGATACAAAAGATAATTGCGTGCATGGAATACGGACCGGGAGACACGACGGAGTTGTACATAATTCACCAAATCATCGTTAACAATTTACAATTCAACCCTTGATGGAGTCAGGTTTTTTTTTGTAATACTATGTTTGTCGTGCCTTGGTTAACGTCTCTTGACGGTTTTTGCCAGTACTGATTGCTACATACATGTGGGACTAATGTATAAAAAGAAGACACATTTAGAACCCAGTAAGGCAATATCGTAATAATGATATCAACGTATCCAAGACGCTGCTGCTGGAGGAGGTGATGATGAAGACAACAACAACAACAACAACAACAACAACAACAACAACAACAACAACAACAAGAAACAAACAAATAAGAAAACAATTCAATAAAGGATAACATAATTATCATAATTGAGGTGAAAGTAGATTTGCAACACCAGTTTTATTCTAAGAGCATTTTTCGTCTACACTATTTTTTCATCGATTTGCTTCAAAAACTCCGTTTTTGTAACAGATAAGTGTATGCGCACGCATCTTTTCAATCTGGGAGCGAGAACATATGATTGCAAATTACTTTTCATCTTTCACCATGTTGTCTGAAAACTTGTGTCAAGGTTTTTCTCCTTTCTATCTTCACACATGCTCTAAAAGTTTGATAAACACGAAGTCGAGGGAGTGTGGTCAGCTGCAATAAGTGTGGCTACGGTCTTGTGCTTTATTATCATTTAGCCTCAATGATAATACGCGTCGTCATGTACAGTCAGTTTCCTGCAAAGACAAATTTCCGCTATAGCATTACAAATATAACGACACAGCTTGCAAAACCATTGTTTACATTGTCAGTATATGTACAAGAATTAAGCAAATCACGTCTTGAGTCTGTACGTATACACCCTTTAAAGAAAGAACTTGTATGTCACTCTGCAAAAGTTGATGACACGTCGCGACGATAGATGTTGGATTTCATAAGTTTTTAATAAACTAAAAACAGTATTACTCTTGGTTTAATTCTAACCTCACTTATTTTATACACCCTTTAAGAAAGGATAACCACGTGTAAACGGAGAGTTTGGAAGATATGACACAATATTCAACCTCCGAACTTGTACTGCAATCATCCCCATCTTGTTTTAATATTTGATCAACCCTCAGAGTGACTGTAGCTTTGTATCTTTTCATCAGTACAATAGCGGATTTGTCAATCCATATAAGACGACGCAATTGTATCAAAGGACGCCCTCCTATATCGGACATTTTTTAGAAAATCGTCGACATTATATGTCGCCTTGGGAAAATCTTGATGCCTTCAACTGTGACTTGTTTATTTGTGGAGTAAATTGTGACTTTGGCAGTGGTGAATTTCATAGAGACATCTGATTACAGGTTGCCACAATGTCGTCACTGATGCTTAACATCTCTTCTGAGATTACTTATTTTAATACCGGTGAGTTTGATAAATTTTCATTTCCATTGCCTGGTTCGTATTAATTCATTTCTGATATTGATACATTTATCGTTTTTCCTTATTGCCCTTGGTTTTAGTTGAATTTATAAACAAAAAATGTATTCAAAAAGTGGAATCACCGTCATATATTTCAAGATACGTTGACAGTATTATAGTCTTTTCTTTACAACAGAACCCGCAAAAACGCTTGCGAAAAATTATCATTATGATTGGTCAGCGACATAACATTGTTATTAATTCAGTATAGAAGTAAAATGTATAAAAGGAACTTAATTTTTAAACCCTAAACTGGGAGAAAATACCGATCTTAATCAGTTCCTTCATTATTCCGGTCTGAAAGGTGTCATAAAACATTGTGCCGTGCATAAAATCAAAGGGTAATGCGGTAATGCGTATTTCTGTACGATGTATCTTCAAAAGCGAGATGTGAACGCTGCTTTTTGTCACCATCTTTGATGTCTACTCGATGTTACATACTACATACGCAAGTTAAGTATAGAGAAAATTAAATTACAGTATTTTCACTTTTGCGTCGTCAACCACCTTATTCACCTCAAGCGGCGACTGTCAAATTTTTTGATTCAGCCTAAATTAAGAGCTTCACGTCTGAGTTTGGATTGGCAGTTAGCACAATCCTATTTCTTCCTTTTCTTCGATGGCTAGGCCTCATATTGGAGTTGTTACGAAAACGCGTCAGAGAATTGATACGCGCTCCAATTTTTAATGAAAAGAAGGTGACGTTGACGGGTACGAGTCTTGTTACAAACCGAGTCGTACGCTATCGCATTCAACGGAAGATAAGCTTATAATAGCCTTGAAAAATTGTGTTCAAATTGATCGTAGACGGTGACGCAGAGATCGATTCCGTATTCACGCGGAACGCTCAAATCTTATATCTGGGTCTCTGCTATATGATATACAGCATTATAGATGAACTTTTGTTCATGAACGTACAAAACATATGATTGTGACGAGGTAGGCCCGCCGGCCGATACATGGCGGACATATACATGAGTAAAACGTTTGGAGCGAAAAAGAGAAGAGAGAGATGTAAATACGAAACGGTTCAGGAGACGTTCAGCAAAGCCAGTAGCTTTAGCATTTTGTCAGCGTGCTTTATTGTTTATAACATGTAATCATCTCCACGTAATCATTAAAGTACACAGCGATGAAACAACAGTAACCATAGCAACATCAAATGTAGAGACTTTGCCCCTTTGACATCAGAAATATCAACCAACCGATTTGCGGACTTTCCTGAATGTCAAAGTATGGTTGCCATGGGGATCATGCAAAACATGACCCAGCTTGAAAGAACAATAATGACATGCATTTAAAATATTGTCAATCGACGGGGACAAAAGTTTCAGTCTTTGATTCAGTCGGTTTTCGAGCCTCTCTAACGTCAAAGCGTCTCAACAAATCCCCGAGATGTATTTTTATCTGGGTCGTAGTAGTAAATCTTTGTACTCGACCGCCTGGAGACTAATTTGTCCGTACTTGAAACAACAACAACAACATTTTAGGCGAGACGATTCGCAAAATTCAACAGAAGGAAGTTGGTTAAAAAATTCCAAGAGCCGACCAAGCATCTCGCAGTCCAAAGAGCCAGTAATGCTAACTTTTGATGATTTTTTCATTATTTTTTTATTTTATATGTCAATTGCAAAATCTTACTCTACTCACAAAAGAATCCTAAAAACCCATTATTTAACATAGCGTCTATATTTGTAGAACGCAGTCTTATTGTTTACAGTTGACTTCCAGTCCGGACCAGAATTCAATGTGTCAACAATAACAATGCAGTTGACACATGTACAGGCTGAGTTGACAAGCTGAATACTGTGTATCTCAATATGCTTTAGGGGAGTAGAACAAGAATTTATGGTTGACATTGAAAACAATAATAGCGAAAAAAAAACTCATCAAAAGTTAGCCTTACTGGCTGTTTCAAAACAAGACACTTGCAGACGAAATGACTGCTAAACAGTGCATTATCTACAACCAATGTTAACAAATTTTGAACCATTAATGGGAACCTCTACTATACTGAAATTTGAAAGTAGATGCGTTTTATAGATCATGGTTACCTGGTCAAATTTATTCTTGTTTCTGTTTGAGGAGGAACAAGAATATTTAAATTTAACGAGATTGTCAGTTAATTTTGTTGTTGTAGAAACGATGTAATGTCTCTTAAGCTCCTTTGATCCATCCATAACTATAATAATACCTCACCTATTGCGAGGCTCCTGGCTCCTGCTGGAGAAAATTTGCTCCTGGCGTCAGGCAAATTGTCACCTGCTCTCGGGCACAAAAAGCCATGTATTCAGGCAATAATAAATAATAGTTGCGTTGTTCTCGGTGTAAAATTACATCATTGAGTTCGTCCAGCCTGTTGGAAGACTGCATATCTTGTTCTCAAGACTAGAGAGAATTTGAATCAAGAGGTACTAGTATCCATCATTGACCTTGACCTTCACAAACGAAAATTAAATAGATGGCGCTTCTTTCCGCGGCATGGCTTATCATAAACAAAATTATGAAAGCTTAAGTAATAATTGCGCCTGGTGAAATCTTTCTTGCTTTCATAGGCTTTGCCTAATTCCATATTACATATTATACGTACCGTGGCCAGGTCCCATTGTTCTGCTGTCTCGGCGATTCTCTGGGCGGCTGTTGAGCAGAAAGGTCCAAACAGCATTATCTTGGTAGGCTCTGTGTAGATTGTATCGTAAAGCGCCTTCAGACCCGAGGCAGGGTCACACTGTAATGCAAACCACGTCACAATGGCATGGGTTATCTTATGTCAAAGAGTTTTTATCTATCTAAGATTCAATACAATAACTTACCACATATACATTTATACAAGTATGACAGACGGACGGACAGGAAGACAGGCTTGATAGATAGATAGATAGATAGATAGATAGATAGATAGATAGATAGATAGATAGATAGATAGATAGATAGATAGATGAATGGTTGGACAGAAAGAGTGACGAACAGTTACGTTGGTATATGCTTTTACTGGCAGAGTTTTAGAGAAACGTTTAGTGCTCGATACGGTTTATAAGTGATCATGTCTCTGACAAAAACTGCGATGGCGATCATCTGTTCGCCTGCCAACATAATCGCGCTTGACTTGACTTGACTTGACTTGTTTGAGATCCACTAATGATATAGTTACGCATCAACACTTCATTATTTTATTACTTTCTAGGTCACCCTGTGCATGAATTTTAAATTGCCAAGTGTTGAATACATTTTGTGAAAGGACGTACGGTTCGAAACTAAAAGTCAATATGTGCACAGGCGTCGTTGTCAATATATAGCAAACAACTGATATTCAGCCTTTTGAGATACAGTCGGTACTACAAGCGAAAGATACGTATACTTAGTGAGGGGGGGGGGTAAAAAGAAACTGCACTTTGACACAAAATGTGGATGCTAAAACTAAAAAAACAGATGTGAACTGAATGTGCTCACATGGTTTACAATAGGTTCATTACATAGTAGAACGCTTCACAGAACAATGCGATACCTGTCATTTCATCATATGTAGCCGGTTTCATCAACTTCGCACAGTACTCTCATATTTAAATCACTTATTGCACAACTTCATGAAATATGCAAATGAGCAATTTATTAACTTGACGCTGCCGAATGCTTCTCAGTACAATTAGATGTTTATCAGATCAATATCTGTAGCAGGTTTCACCAATTTGGTGCGATGATTTCAGAGTTATATCACCAATTGCAAAAATCATTAAATATGCAAATTAACCCTTAATTAACTTCACACTTCTTAATGCTTTACAACACAGTCAGACATCTGTTAGATCAGTATCTGCTGCAGATTTCATTAAATTTGGTGCAGTTCTTTCAGAGTTATATAACCAATTGCAAAACTTCATAAAATATACAAATGAGAAATTTATTAACTTGACACTGCCAGCTCAGTGCTTCACGCGACAATTAGATACCTATCAGATCAATATTTGTAGCAGGTTTCACCAAATTTGGTGCCATAATTTCAGATTTATATCAATAATTACAAAGTTCAGTAAATATGCAAATGAACCCTTAATTAACTTTACACTACTAAATGCTTTACAACACAGTCTGACATCTGTCGGATCAGTATCTGCCGCAGATTTCGTGAAATTTTGTGCAGTTATTTCGGAGTTATATGACTTATAACAAAGCTTCATAAAATATGCAAATGAGCTACTGGTAAACTTGACACTACCCAAAGCTTCTCAGTACAATAAAATATTCCTCAGATCAATATTTATTGCATGTATCATAAAATTTGGTGAAGGAATTTCACAGTTATATAACTAATTATAAAAGTTCATTGAATATGCAAATGAGCATATAATTTACATGACACTCACAGTATCATCACAATATTCTGAGATTGTCATCTGTGAAAAGTTTCATGAAATTTTGTGCAGTATTTCTTGATGTATGTCGACACTGTCATTAATGTCTCCATAGGGAAACCATCATATGAAAAAAAGGATATTTCATAACTTCCACTGGACAAAATGTTTGATATACGTTCAGTATATTTACGTATTTTACGTATATGGAACACAATATTGATTGTATACGTAACGTATATCTCTGTATGTGGAACATTTCAATACGTTGATGTGCGTAGCGTATATCTATGCAGATCAACAGTACACAACAGTATACGTAATGCAGATATTTGCACGTGTGTAAAATGTACTTATGGATTTTATTAGTATACGTTCGTGTATACTTAAGGTATTTGACAAATGTACGGATTCAGTATTTGTGTATATATTGTTATATATCAAGTATTTTGCCCAGTCTTCATTAATATGCAAGCCGCACTAACCAAAATCTGATAAATTCTTGTCATTAGCATATGGTATCTGTCTACTAAATCTGACTTGAATCCGTTAAGGCGTTTTTGAGTTATCGTGTAAACAGAAAGACAGACACACACATTCGCACAGACAGACAGACAGACATCGCAATGACATTATATCACGTGTGTGAACACGTAAGCTAATAATTGCTCATTGTTAAATATAGACTGTCTCTATAGGTTGAAGATTAAAATTGTCGTCAAATACTACTTGTCGTGAAGCTTGAAAAATGTCATTATAGGTAGCAGGTGTCCCTTGGAGATTGTTTGTCTGATGTCAATAGAGCTTTCATCGTCTTTTGTATTGTAGCAGATGTTGAAATATAATGATAACGGATGAAAGCTGAAGCAGACTTCTATTTTCTTTTTTCTGTAACAGATGCATTGTACTTTCCTGAATTGAGATTTATTGGCCATAATGTCACTCTATTTGTCTTCCTTTACTGCTCAACATATAAAGTGCTATTATAACAATGGTGGTAGACTTTTCCCAATACTATCTTGCTCTGTCTTTTTAAAGAAACTCACGATATTTGCTTACATATCAAATGTACACATCGACGATATTTGATTTTCATTTTTCATTACCTTCATTGAAACACTACAAAAGGGGCGCAGAGAACAGAGGAAAATACAATCACGAATTCCTTTCGTATCGATGGTGTATTGGGGCGGAAAGCGACCAATTATTATAGAGATACATATCGACACAATGCATGAGTTGTTGTTGAGAGCGTTCAGTTGTAGTGAACACTGCTCACGAAGCTTTGATGAAACAGACTCGCAGTGTATCATCCCATTAAAGGCAGAATTCAACCCGGAGTATATTTCTTTTTTACTTTCAGAATCGAAATTGTTTTTGGAACTATTCCTTATTAGCAAGGAAAAGACAAGTCTACCTCTCTTTTTTTGAACGTGTGTACTTGAAATGTCCAAAAGGCGAGAATAAGCGCATCACCGTCGCCACAATTCGTCACAACGCATGCGCTAACTTTGTTGAACAACTTCACTCCGAATATATGCATCCCGAAAATGAAAGAGTCACACATTTTCACAGTCTCCTTAGTGAAATCTATTATCAAATTTTCTCACAAAAACATCATGCCTCAATATACAGAGAGCGTTTCTTTAACAGCATAGATTTGTCAGCATTGATAATGTGTAGTTTTTCTAACGTGCAAAGATTGCATCGCTTGCTTATGTTAGAGTAACTCGATCTCTGTCAATAATTGACCGCGAGACGTCAAAGACTCGGTCCTTGTCTTCCAAGTTCAATACAAACTTTGATAACCCTGTACTATTTTTTGTATTTCTCGCTACAGAACGATTGCACGTGGTTAGCGAAGCGCGCTATGAAACTGTTATCAGTGAGGCCGATGCAAACCTTCTCCGTGTTGGCCCTCGTTAATACCTTGGCCTTGTAAACCACGCCTTTGACTTGACAGTTACCCTTCAAGGGGCATGTAGAATCCCGGTAATTACAATTCGCTGGTTGATCCTTATGCTAATCTCCGGTGATTACACAAATACACAAAATAGTAGAAGATTGTCAAAGATTTTATGGAACTTAAAAGACGAGGACAAAGTCTTTGACATCTCGTGGTCGATTATTGACAGAGATCGAGTTACTCTAAGATAAGCAAGCGATGTAATCTTTGAATATCAGAAAAGCTACACATTATCAATACTGACAAATCTACGCTGTTAAACAAACGCTCTGAGTTAGTTTCAAAATGTCGCCACCAAAACAAATATTATCAAATTTCAATACCACCCACAAATAGAATGGTACGTCAAAAATATATAGATGAGAGTGTAGAGCTAAGACTCCTTTCACTTCTGTCTGAAGATTGCAGGATGCTTGAAATTTCAGCAACAGACATTATTACTTTGTACTTGAAGTAATTTGTGTTGTATTTACGACGCTTTGCTTACCGCAATATATATATATATATATATATATATATATATATATATATATATATATATATATATATATATATATATATATATATATATATATATAATCCCATGGTATTTTTCTCTGTTTTTCGTCATCGTATACGAGTGTTTTTCGTGGAGCCGTACAACTTCGAGCCGAAGGCGAGAACTTGTGCGGCTCCGCGAAAAACACGAGAACAGTCTTCTTATTTTTCCTTTTGACGTAGATGGATAAAAATTATTGTAACAAATTGCATGAATTTCGTCGCGATTTGTGTTTTATTTACGCGGATTACTTCCATTTAACGGGTAAAGCGGCCCGTCATCCAGGAGATACTTTCATTCTTAAATCCCATTAAGTTGAAATTTTGATACATCGAACGGTTTCACTACCAATCAGACATACGGATTCGGTCACGTGAACGTGTCAATCACTGTCTCGCATTGTCGATGCTAAGGCAAGTCGGCCATCGGTGGACATAGCTTTCACCGCGCTAGCGATGGATAGTCATAGTTATTTAGAATATTTACGAATTTATTTATGAAGTAAAATGCAACGACACGATCGAAACAGTAATTCTCATTCCTAAAGATGCCGTTTTTATTTGAAAATATCGCAAAAGTTTTCGACCTTTGCGAGCACGAAAGATTCAGTTCGATGACACACATAGTTGGCCACATACATTGCATGTTTGTTTGTGGCCATAACGCTGCCGTCACCGGTCTCCGCCGGTGTCAACTCGGATCCCGATCTCGGTCATCAATGTTTTCGTCTAACGGACGTTGATGTTTGCAGTGACACGTATCTCGCCCGTAGATACGTCCTAATTTTGTTGCTTCACGGAAACTCTGTTCTGCTGTGAGTGTTGTCTGAGCCAACTTTCGAAATACATCGGATTCCACTACACTACAGCTCGACAGCTCATGTCTTCGCTACAGCCTTACGCTGCAGGTTTGATTCCGAGCGAGAATTTACGAAACTTTTTGTGTGATGAAGGACATTGATCATTGTTTGTCGAATGACTTTATGCTTTTGCCTCCTATGTCGCTTTCCCGAAGATTATACTGTACTCATTTATTCAGTTGAACTTACGCTGAGGTGTAGATTTCAGGTTTTTCGCCAACCTTGACCAGGATCACCAGGTACGACGTCTACATTGAGCCTTGCTTTACGACTCGACTGGAGCCTAGCCGCGACGTTACTGAGGCCATGCTGAGCCATTAAAATAAAACGATCGACTGTATCCCCATTCGATTCTCGAGAATAGCTATAGTTTTAGAGACTCGAAATTTCGTCGGACATTTCTTCTAGGTTTCCATGTGTGGATATTTCACAAGTTTTCAAACGTTTTGTGTTAGTTTTATTTCACACGATGACCTTCCTTAACCCTACAAAACCTCAGAACACCAATGGCTATTCTGCCGACAGTTGTCCCTGTAGGGTACCAGTTTAAGCTCTTGCTGACAATCATGCCAGAGCCGTTTAGAGTTGTTCAATGTTACATATTCTACGTCTAAATAGGCCACTTAAAATCTCCTCAATCTAATAACATTAAAGTTCTTCATCAATAAGTGACAATTCAAAGCAACTCTGTTGATGGTAATGTTTGTGGTGATGGTGGTGTTGGTTGTGGTGGTGATGATGGTTGTGGTGGTGTTTATGGTGGTGATGGTGGTGGAGGTGTTGGTTGTGGTGGTGATGATGGTGGCGGTGCAATAAGGCGGACGTTAGTATTAAAATCCTCCTCAGAAATTATCGGTAAAAAATAACTAAATGCTGTTGTAAGGTTGAGCTCGACGAAAGAAGAAATTAGGTTTAGAAAAGCCCCCACTTTCTGCTACATTATTCATAAAACAACCTCAGGTTGACTTTGAATATTAAATGTCCAATATTTATTTCATGAAGAAGATTTCTAGTGATTTTGAGAGTGGATAACCTCACTCATTACTGCCATTACTGTAAGTATCATACATATTCATCAGCAAAGAAATGCTATCAGGTTATAGCTTATCAGCACAGAGAAATGCTATCTGAGACATAAATCCTTTATAATCCTTTTCACATTCGACTTTTCTTCTTCTCAAGATACATTTTGTGAAAATTCCCTCTCAGATTGGACAGAATGAAAACACGTGCTGATACCAACCAGGTTTGATAATATCTGAAGAAGATTCAGACTTAGATGTATTAGACGGACAGATATTCACTGCCTGTTATGTTTTTCATATGTTTATGAATCTTGAATCAAATATAAAAACAAATAATTCTTGTCATTTTGCCGCTAAGTGGTAATCGATTTGAAAAAAGGTTAATCGACATATCGGCAAACCTGATTTCATATTTTGTATTCTCACTTGCATTTTCGTCCTTTCCCTATGATTCCATCGCCTTCTGAGCGGGTATCATCGATATTTTAGTCATGACGATCATCCTTTTGACGGGTAACCAGGGTTTTCTTTCACCGCGCAATTGCGCATTGCGTATTTCGAGCCATTGTCTGCCCTGGAAAAGTTACTTACTGCGCGGAAATTGCGCACAAAACTCAACAAGCAAATATGTCTACATATATGAGGGTGAACTTGAAACATTGTATTAGTGATACAATTATGGAAACATTCAAGAATCAGACAATCGATCTCGATCACAGATATAAATACAATCGTAAGGCGCCCGGGAGGGGTACTCCTAATATTTTCATACGGGGCTATGACGGCCAAGTCGAAAACATAACCCATGTATATCACAAAAATATGGCACATTATTAGGGATTTGCTACACAAAGTGGGGGAATTTTCATCTTTATTGTGTCGCGTGTGTCGGTTTTCCTGAAGCATGGGACATTTGCTTTGTTATCGATCCATGCTTAGGGGTTTTTCGGATGAAAATCGACCCAATTTTAGGGTCCGGATCTTTTTGTGAAAAAGTAACCCGTTCAGTACGTGACGCATATTTCCATTGATTTAAACCCCTAAATAAATACTAAATTATGTCCAAAGGAATACATACGCCAAATTCTGAATCGAAAAACCTGCGGGTTACAAATCGACAGAAGATGGAGAGCAGCCGAGCTAAAGTTGACACCGGGTGTCGATGTTGGCACTGATGCTGCAAGGGACATAGACGACGCAACTGAACTTGGTGACAATCGAAATGTTGTGGGGGAAGCGATACCTGGAAGGCAAAATAAACATCAACAGTGACTTCCCCCTAAAATGTCAAGTCTGCCCCCTAATTTTGATGGATGGCGAACAAAGTGCCCTATTCAATGAACATGCAGAGAAAACAATGCGGTAACAAATCGTGATCTTGCCCTTGCTATCATGTGTTATTAATCTTGTAACACCTGCCCAAAAATGTGTCGGAACCTGTGCATAGAAGTAGTATTCACAGCATAAATATACGTAGTCAAAGGAAGAAAATCGTTGCAATGAACGTCTCTATTTTCCGTTTTCCATACCTCATATTTACTTCCAAATAATTTCTATAAGAGTAGCACACTTTTATCGTACTATAATGACATGTTATTCACCTGGAGTTGCATGTCATACACCCGCAACCAACATACAACAATTTGTACACCCAGAAAGATGATGGATATTTAACTCAGGTAAGTCCGCAGCGATCAAGATCATCTCACGGAACTGGACGGGCAAGAATCTCTTATACTTTGTTTTATCACTTTTTCCAATATTTCACGTGACTAGGTCTGAGCCAATCCCGATAAACGAATGATACATGGGGTGTAGTAAATATTATAACACGCCACATGCTCATTCCGTGTCGCGATTCGCCAGAATACATCACGTGACGAGAAAATAGAAACGTCTAGTCCCCGCCGGATCGACAAAAGTGACGTCAGAAGGTATTTTATGAAAAGCTATTTCCGTAGGGAAATAGTTCTGACCAAAATTGGAAAAGTGTCTGGTCACGTGACCGTAGTGTCATCTGCAGCTTTGCAGAGAATTAGATGTGTACATAATTAATGAGGTAAAGCGTGTGTTGTCATCAATCCATCCATCCATCCATCCATCCATCCATCCATCCATCCATCCATCCATCCATCTATACGTACGTATAAGTACGTACATACGTACGTTCGCTCGTTCAACAGTAAAACATTCTCACAAAGCCCGCTTTTTTGCTTTTTTTTTAACTTTTTTGAAAAAGATGGGTTTGTGGAAACATAAGGTAAATCCTGATTCAATAGAAGTAAGCTTTTCCAGTGAACAGACCAGCCTTCCAATAGACATTGATGTTTTAGTGTATCCATAACCTTATAACACTAGAGAAAGTAATTTCATTAAGTCTCTGTCTCTGTCTCTGTCTGTCTCTCTGTCCTTTATAGGTTATCATATCCTCCTTGATATTGACAAAACGATGTCTTCTTAATAGGCGATTGCGATTATGCGTTATGCATTCCCTTTTTACTGTTGTAATGCAGTACGTATGTTATGTTACATTCAACACGCTTTTAAATCCGGAGTCAAACTGTCTCAGTCGGCTAGCCGACACTTAACAAGGATAAGGTTCGTTGATTTATGTTATTTATTCACTGAAACTAATAGATCTTCTGCTATTGACCTTGATAATCATCTAAAAGATAGAGGAAAAACGGTTTCTGATGGTTAGCAAGGTATAGCATGTATTGACAAAAGTTGCAATGTGGCATCCTTAATAATTTTGAAATTATTTTTAGCTGTTCATATACCTATGCTGTGTAAGTCCAGTTCATTACATTCAAGAAGGCATGCGAATCTGCCGAACGTTGTCTCTTTATTTATAAAACCGAACGTAACATGAAGGTCCCAATATTAACTAAATTACGTAACAGGTAATGCGTAGAGTTAGCGACTGATGATAGCACATTTAATCATCATTTTATTCGTCTGAAAGCAAAGGTCACAATTCCTCGCCCCAGACAGCTTTATTGATGCACGTTGTTTGCGTCATGACTTGAACATACAATACTTCACTGCGATGAATTACATTAAAATGCTACTCAGGCTTTTTGTGTCTGATTGCTTTTAAAGTTGTTGTCCTCATGCATAATTTGTATTGATTTTTTTCCCTTTCATCTTTTCCCGTTCATCGTTTGATCACACATGCATTTGCAATGACACATTTACATCGATATCGTAATATTTCATCTGTGCTTTACAACGTTCTTACGCTTCGCCAATATTTTATTATTTGCGTTTACTATAATAATGTACTTTTCTTGTTGCTATGCTCCGGGACGTTTTATTCTTTTAATGATATGTGTTCATTAAGGCACACACAATATAAACATTAATATTTAGAGATTTGCATAACAGTTACAGGTGTAGAATTCGCATACTTGCGAGGCATGTCGTGTAATTTTTAAAAAGGGGGATTTTGCAGGGTTCTGATTCATCTAGGCAAGTGTACAATGGGTTTCAAGTTTCGCAAAAATCAGAGTATTTCGTAACTGGAGCTTTTGGGGACGAAGGTATGGCAGTTGACATAGAATAATTTTGAAATATTGACGCATTTTTATAGGCAATCAGGAGAGTTCGATAAATGCTGTTAACAAGCTTCTGACCAATGGAGTCACAGTAAGACGCACGGTAATAACCATTGGTCGTCTTCAACAAGATTTCGTCTAAGCGCAGAGCAAACAATAACAAATTATCATTAAATTTGACATTTTCCCAGACATTCCTCTGAGAAACGAATTCCTACTGGTTGAACATATTTATATTAAAATATTATTAGTTAGCCAGTGAGTCCTTAAAGGGAAACTCGTTGTAAACGTCAAACTGAACAAAAAAAATAAGTGGATTCCATATATCAATTACAGGACAAATTGTGTCCACGAATTATCTCCTATGGCAGCTTGCAAGGGAAGGTCAAATAATACAATATTGCCTGAACATCATCATATTTGTAACAAAGATGCTTAATTGCGAACGGGTCATAGCCCTAAAGTAAACAAAACATAATTTGATCAAGATGTCCAAGAAATGTAACATTTGATTATTTCCTGGCATTTTGTTCTGTCTCTCAAATATAGTTTTATTGTTCTCAACTTGTGACCGTATCACAAGGGTCTGCCATGCATAACGTAATAAACAACAGATTTACAGTCCGGTCTCGAAATTATCTATCTATGATTAGTTCCGTATGTAATTTGCAGAAGGCATTTTGTTTCTGCAAGGCTTATACCTTGCATGTCATAACATTTATGAAGAAGAATCAGAAATGTGATTGTTTTCCAGGACATGATTATGAAAATATCAAAAATTACAGCTGCGTGTCCCTACAAAAAAGATTAATCTTTGAGGAGGAGAATAGGTACATGATACATGTGACCTTGTGCTGCCGTTGTTGATCTTTCGCCAAGGGACGTTGGGGTTTATGAGATTTTATACAATAATTGCTGTTAAAAGAAGAAGACGTAAATGTTGTTACGATATATTATGACGTCAATGCATGCAGCCAGGAACACCTATTGCAAACAAACACTTTATGGGGGTCCATCAGCTTGGTGTAAATTGTAATGTCTGAAAAACAGCTGTGCTACAGAAATGAGACACTCTCGTTTTGCGTTCTGGATCCAATCACATGCAAAATTCAAAAAGCTCGAAAGCGTACCATGTGTGTCAAGTTACTATGACTCTAGGTGTTGACCTGATTCAACCGTCAGTGTCTAAAAGACTGTATTGCAAGTACTCAGCATGTAAAAGGTTTGACAAGCTCTTCACCAAGCACCATGTGGAAATATTGTCTAATGACGATTCACAAAAAAGAATGATTCACTAGCAAACTTTTTTCACTTTTTCGGCAATCCTACCTTTAACTTATGACTTAACAAACTTTATTAATTTCGACCAAAGTAAAGTTGATCTTTATTGACGAAATCTGTTTGCGGCATTTGCATCTGTTGCAGAAATTAAAGTTTCGTGGCAAGCCACACGTTATACCTATATTTCATAAGATTAAAAGTCATTTCACAACTTAATAATCGTGTCCCATAAATTTGGCGTCACAGTAATTGAAAAATATCTGCTGATATTTCGTTCTAGTAAAAGGTGAATTAACAAACAAAACAACAATGTCAACTACAGAGATCAGGCGCAAGAGGTGAATAAACAAAGAAAAAAACAGTATCAACTCACTCGCACGACCATGACAAGCAGTCCAAACGAAATACAAAGAATGTACAAATTACCATGCTTGCATTTATACTTGCTTTTACCTGCGACGGTTGCCAGGACATTTGTAGCCTATACCCCTGCAGTATTTCATCAACGTCTGGATGGGAATTGATATGTTGAAGAGCTGA
>LD350281.1:89068-106308 GCA_001465055.1 Ptychodera flava | reverse complement strand
CGATATGCACCTCATTATCATAGCTGCAACATTAATCATACGATGTAGATTATGACAGACATGTTTTAACTTTCATCAATTAAAATCGAACCTTGGATACAGTGTGTACTTTGGTCGTGTGGGTCCCATACGACCTTTGACTGTATCCCTTTAAATGCCCCCTCTGGGAAAATGTCTTTATACGTCACGTTTCACGACGGAGACTCAACAAGTGATAGCGCCCTCCCTTGGTTAAAAATCCTTACCGGGGTCGAATTTCATGGGCTCCTTCCAGTACTTTGGGTCGTGGTGTACCCACCAGAGATTGCACATTACCATAGTGTCTTTCGGAATGTGGTATCCTCGGAATCTGAAACAGAGTTAGAGATTAGCTGTGATGGTTTCTTGTTTGTAGCGAGACGAACTAGTACAGTACTGTAAACCCGTGAAACCAACAATTGAAAGTAAAGGTCTAGGGAGGTACAGATGTTAATCCTTGTGTCTTTCACTATCGACCACTTGTAATGTGTGACCATCAAGCTACATAATGACAGTATATTCGAGGATTGTTATAATAGTATTTTAGCGACGGTTTCTAGATGGGTCTTCACTTGTTTGAAGGCATAGCGTTTGTGTATTGTTTAGGCACCGTGAAGCGTTTGCCCTATTTGCGCCCAACGCATTACGTTTCTCCGAAGTAACAGGCAGCTGACAACATGTGAGATTTTTGAGGAAGACGATATCAATGTTGCCGAAGGGGGCGCTTTCCTCGGATGGCAGGCGAGCGCCCCGCCCTAATACAACAGTGAATGGTAATGAATAATTATATGCGTTTCGAAGATAAGCATATAATTACTATCTATTCGTTACATAAGAGAATTCCTTTGATTGACGCTTGTGTCACAAGGTGTTGAATGCGTATATATTGGTGTAAAGGTCTTTTGTCTTCAGTCTCGGTCGAAACTCCACGATGTCCACACAAGTATTTTTTTGTGTATATTCTCTAAATCTTGTAAATGCAGTTTTATAGATCCTGTTTAGTCTGTTGCCTTTAGACAATGCGTTGTAAGGGGGGAATTGTGTAAATAAAAGTGGTGAGTCTTTAGAGGGTACATAGTACGCTCGTTGGGTGTGACGACCACCGCATACCGCATATTATCGCTTTTGTGTATCATTTAATTATCAATTCTCGAAGTTCAGTATAGATTGCATGTTGCTCCGTCTTTCAGGAGATTAATCTCGATCTCGCGTATGTTGCAGTTTTCGCCTGAAGAGAAAGTTAACTATGACTGATGAACAAAAAAGGTAAGTTCTTTCGAATTCGGCATATTAGGTAAAAACTTACTTAGTATCTTCCGTTGTGCAGTGTGGTGCGTTCAGTGACGAAATGGAACTACAACGCAATATCTCCAGGACAGTGGCGTAGAGATACGGTAGTGAGGCTTTGTCACTCCATTTCGGCAACCGGTTCCCTATGACGTTTGCCATATCAGTGCGTATCTTGACTTGTACCTACAATAAACGAACAAGATTTATTCGAAAATTAGACACATGTTTACTTCAGCGCCACTGAAATTAAAAGCATTAATTTAATATGGCAACCCACGCAAAACATACACGAATAGAGACTTTGACATTTGAGTAATGTATGCGGTTAGCTGTAATTTTACTTGCATTGCAAAAAATTGTGTAGCAGTATTGTATTGTTTTATGTTACCTACTATATTGAATTGTATTGTTTTATGTTGAATGTATTGTATTGTATTGTATTGTATTGTATTGTATTGTATTGTATTGTATTGTATTGTACTGTATTGTATTGTATTGTATTGTATTGTATTGTATTGTATTGTATTGTATTGTATTGTATTGTATTGTATTGTATTGTGCGTTAAGTAAGGTCACTTAAAGAAAATTCTTTGTTTGCCGTCCTTGGATTATTGAAAAACCTACCAGCCAGCCATGGAAAAAAAACAGACAGAGACAAAAAACACGAGTGTATTAACATAAGCTCAATTTTTAATTTTGTTTCTTTTCGAAAAATAATATACTTATTTGCAATAGTGTTCACATTGTGTTTGTTTTCTTAATTTTCTCTAAAAGCCGATCAGCTCGCGGACGGCAAACAAAGAATTTTATTTAAAGCGCCTGAGATTAAAGATTTGATTGCAGAAACGGATTTCCCTATGGGTGATAATTAGATTGTGGAGGCTCTGTTCAATGTTTTCTATTGAAACTGTATCAATGATGCCAAATGAATTTCATGATGCGGGTACTTTCACTATTTACGGAGTCATATTTCTTGGGTAAAGTTATCATACTTGAGACAGACATTACTTCTCAATGATGACGCTGTTCCGAATAATTAACTTAAGGTAGAACACGCCTCGGGGACAGATATTCGGACTCTCAAACCTTGTCAATTCTTTCTAAACTACCACTTGTGGGTGTTCATTTTAAAGCTATTGGTGTAATAAAACTTTTCACCGGCTTAGTTTTTCGAAAATGGAAAATTCAATTTTTTCTCCATAGCGTTAACACAGGTATGGCGGCCATTTTGAATTTCAAATATCGTGAGTAATTTGTTACTCCAGTTCCAAAATTTGCACGCGCGGTGAACCCTGATTTCTAGTCTTTCATTTGAAAGAGAATGATTGAAATATTCTTTGAGGAAATTTGAGCAAAAGTGAAAGTATTTTACTTTCGAGGCGCATACTACCTTAAAATATCATCAAGACTCATGGAGTCATCACGCGTGACATTGAAGGTACTGACGAAAGGCACGATTTCTTATGAGTGGGTGTGCTGAATGTAGCTGGCAACTGTGAGTGCCTTTGACAAAATTCTGGAAAAGTAGACCTAACTAGCAACAAATCCCGAATAAAAGTGCAATGTCTTAAAGACCGATACTGAATGTTCAGGCCAAGAACCTTTCATGACGTCTACAGATTTGAAGTTCGTTTACATCACTTTCTGTAGCCTGGAGCATTTTTAGGACTGCGAACGATAAATGTAGCGACTGTCGTGAGGACTAACATTCATTTTCCGCCCACGTTATGTCCAATACACTATCTGATAACCCAAAGACGGTTTCCATTTTACTGAATGGACTTAACGAGCTAGTGATAATGGGTAAGAAAGTCTCCTTCATTCATGAGGTTGTAAAAAATAGCCAAATAAAACGTGCCGAACAAAAGCGCTCTCGAGTTACCCGATGGTCTCAGATATTGAAGAAACTTGATGAAGAGGCGATGATATTTAAAAAAATGAATTCAAAGCTGCATTTAACGTTGCTGTAGAGGAAATTGCTTTGATGCATTTCATCGGAGAAAAGATGTCTCGGAAACTGTGGGAGGTGAACTGATTTGAGAGACCGACACAGAGATGCACAGAAAGATATCTCATAGAGGCTTCGGGACATAGATCAGTGGCACCCAGAGCTTCAGAGAAAGCTATGAGATATATACTGTCAAAATGGAAATTTGTAAACATGAGGTCATCAGGTTGAATACAGCGGATAGTGAACTTTTGATCCATACAGAGGCAAGGTTAGGTAAAAAAATCATACATTAGAATAGATAAAAAGAACTCTTTACCTCTTGATAGTTCACTATGTACGCGATAGCCCATTTCATCGTCTCTGAAATGGTCTGAAAGCCGCCAGTGAAGATTTCCCATATTGTCATGACAACCAGATCTTCATTGACATCCTTACAGTTTCCGGAGTCTTTCATGGCCTTCAGGAGGGCATCAGTGATGTCCCGTATGTTTGAAGGGTCAAAGGTCGCCAAATGCTCTTGAAATTTCGTTTGCAGCAGCTTATCTCGTCGTGAGACCAGCTCTTCGATCAAGCGCAGTCTTCTGTTTGGAAACACCTGCATGTAATTATTTGAAAACGCACAAAGCAGGTTAGAGATACTACTAAAAGGTCAAAGGTCATTCGGATATAACTTTTGGTGTATTTTAAAACTCTGTTAACTTTTCTTGTTCTACTCCACATTTATTTCGAAATCATTAGTTATCTGCTTGTTTGTACGGCTTCGTGGATGCAATAATCGAGGAATACACAACACGCAGCGACGGTATACCACGAGATTTTGACCAGTTCACGACATGTGAGCACGAGCAATAGCGAGTGCATATATGGAGTGAACTGGTCAAAATCGAGTGGTACCCGTTGCATAGGTGATTTATTGCTATTATATCATAATATTAAATTGAAATTCTGGCCTGAAACGTTAAAAGGATTTTTTCCTCTGGCTGAGAGCTCGTGCCTGTCACAACCGTGCTATCTTGCGAATATAGCACGGTTGTTTTCACGTCTTGACCAATCAGATCGCAGTGTTTGCGCGTATGCGCCACCAACATATATTGGTACGATGCAATCATTGTTGATGACTAAATTTTATTCTGGACTAGAAGACATTGGTCAAAGGTCATTCGCGGCAGATTGCAAACACTGTGTTGTGTTGGCAAGACTTATATATTTTTTATTTCAACATATTATCTTTGGGAGGAGAACTCAAAATAATGTAAACGTTATCAAAGTCCCGCATCGTTATCGAGTCCCGCATGGGTCACTTTTCATTCACCACTGTCATCAAAAGTTACGGTTGTAGTGCCAACGGCTTTCCACGCACTGAAACGATCTTGCTCGGATTGTAAGTTCACGCCTGTCCCTCTCCATCCCTGTCCAATTATAATCCAGGTTATCTGTTACTACCCTTCTGGACAGATTTTCCTCCCAGTGCAAGAGACTCAAGACTGAACAACTTTGCAAGTTGAATCATAAAGAAAGGAAATCTTGAGAAAGGGTCGTTCATCCGATGGCGAGGTATGCATACTAATGATCAATTTGCATAATGCAATGTTGTTTTGAAGTACGACTGCCACTGCCCACGGGCGTGATTGTAACAATACATCTGATGATACTCTTTTGCTGTTTACTCCATTGCTCAGTTTTTGTAATTTACAACTGCCAAGTACGCTCGCCTTATTATCTTTTTGTACAGGTTTGGTAATAAGATCATCCGATTGCACGCGATGCATTCATGCACGGGAACGCAACTTGTATAATCGATAACCGGTCGAGTTTAATGTTGACAAATATTTCGTACGTGCAGTCGGACAGACAACATGAGAGCTTCGGATACAGCTCGGTTACTAACCCATGCAAAGTTCAACATAGCGGAAAATAACAGGAAACGGAAGGACGGTGCTCGTGAAAGCCGTGGATGCCAGCGCTGAATGGAAAGGTATGATAGAGCATCAGAAGAAAGAATACTCTGAAAAAGGCGCTGAGAATTTATGAACGGCATATTGCTTGGGGCGGAATGCAGTTTGACCGGCCGAGAAAAGGGATGCAGTAGAAACTGGACGAAATAGATGATTAATAGTGCATGCACATTGAGATGCACGGCTTCTCACCTCGCATTCCGTAAGCAAACGAGACAGGTGATGAGATAGGCGGTGAGAAGGTGAAAAGCTCAAACTAGAGTAGGTTTTACGTGTGTGTTAATTGTAGTAAGTATGGAGTCTGCAGGTACCTGGCGCCCCCTTGTTCGGAAGGGATATCGGAATTTTGATGTGATAATGACGTGGAGAACGAAAAGCGAAGCAAGTTGACCTGTAGCCCGTACCCTGAGGTACGTGTCGGCTCGCTTGATCTCTCAAACTTCCACCTTGTCACGACGCAGCAGTTGTATCCGGTACGCGGTCCATTAATAGGGAGTGCATTATCGTAGACTTGTTATTGAACATCTCGGGTATGTAAGTACCTGAATTCAATTTGCGTCGCTGTTTGTGTTCGTACCTGTATTTAATTGCATTGTTTGTTTCGATTGTGCCACAATTTGTCTTTTATCGGCATCAATTTATTCCACGATCCTGCGTCTGCTCAGCTCACGGTACGGCATATATCTATATATTGAGACAGTCTCTCGTCAAACCTATGTCAATTACGCCGTACCAAGTTCTGTTATCTTGGTGAACAACAATGAAAATCAGTATATGTGTTACGTTTCGATCTGATAGGTGTCAAAACCCTCTAATATAATAACCTATTACAAGAATTTGTTCACTTGAAAGCATGCACGCGCTACATGCACGTAAGGCGACGTAGCACAATGAGGTTACGGGTTCAGCCAGCGGGGACTTTTGAAATCGGCCTTGGAGTACTTCAACCTATCTGTGTCAGAGTCCTCATTGTAAAAATGTGTTTTTATAAGAATTTGTTCGTTAGAAAGCGCGTGCTCACAAAATACATCCCGATTTATAACAGATCTAGACAACAAGGTTTTTGCTGGAAGTTTTGGGTTCAGCGAGCCAGAGCGTTTGAATTTAGCCTGGATAAGAAACCGAAGCCGCAACATGCAGAGTTTTGCAGGTTAAGTGACGATTGCTAGGGTCAAGGGTCAACAACTGAGAAATAAGTTCATAGACCCCTCGCACGTTAGTGTTGTCTTTACCTTACTATAGACTTGTTGTAATGGGGACCGGAAGTCTTCGATATATCACTGCCACCTCCTGAACAAGCTTTCACCTCTTTATTGAAGAAAGATGACCTCGCGTATAAAAAGCAACTGCCGGTTCGTAATAAAACCAACAAAAGTTTCGGTTCCTGGCTTGTCGACCGCATTTTAATCAACCAACTATGTCGACCTGTGCCGCTCATTAAAAAAATGATAGCCGCAATCGTACAAACGTAACTTGCCATCTTTCGTGATCCAAGCAGAACCGAACGGAGGGTAACGCTACATTCACCTAATCTACACTGCAAGTTAATGCTACCCTCCCCATACTATCACCTTTGAAACTTGGCTGAAAATTCCTCGGACCGCCTCACGTGCACCCCGGGCAAATATAATCAAATACAATTCGTCTTGAGTACGCAGCGTGAAATTAAGATTTGTGCAAAAACTCTTTGGAAAGAGTTTTGAAAAGTTATGGCAAGGAATATTTCTGTGCTTACAATTTGAAAAAAATGTGCCTTTGGTACAGTTAAGTCCTTAAACGTCCCTAACTTTGCGACCAACGCGAGAAAATGATTTACACCATATCTCTAAGCCATATGGAGAGTACTTTTATTATGGTTGTCGCAATGGCCTCATGTGAAAAAAGTCATTAAAAGTCACACTCGGAGAAGATAATTAGGTCTGCGGATTTTCCCTTTGCTGCTTCGTCAACCTGGTTTCACAGTAGCTCTTGCAGTTTCCAATAAGGCATAAAAAGTCTCTCAAAGACACCGCCCTCCGCTGGAGCGACCTTTTGGCGTTAGTGGTGACATATGTACACTTCGTACTTACCTCCTTCGCGATTGTGATTCTACATGGATTAGTACTAAAGATTGTTATTAATATTAGTAACACCTTCAAGTTGTAGAAATTTGAAAATATTTTACTTGGAATAACATGCAGTAATTTTTCGCTCGCACCTTTTTTTCGTTTGTTCATCCGGTCCTCGTATATTTTGTTAGCCTCCTTCCATAGGAGTCTTTGCGCCATTCCATGTAAAGAATACGGCGAAAAAAGTGTACAGATTTGTGTGCATACATACACGAACTATATGTTCTGTGGCGAAAAATGATGTCCATCAGTCACATCATGACGCATATCTTCGTCGCAACCGCAGAGATAAGATAGTGCGTCGAACTTTCGTACAGTAACACAATTATTCAGGGCCGAACTCTATTCGACAAAAGAGTGCCTTTGGTTTTCGAGGGCGATAGAAGTGATAAAACGGAAAACGGTAGAGTACAACAATTTAAAATCATACTTTACCGCTATGACTGTCCCAAAACCACAACAATAAGCAAAGTTTTACTCTTGTTACAAAGCGATCGTTAGATGAAAGTATATTACAAGACCAACACTACCAACCACATAAGCTTGTACAAACGCAAGCGCGCACAAACATACAAGACACACACACATACACCGTCATACTCACACAGACTCACGCATATATCATATACGTATATATATATATATATATATATATATATATATATATATATATATATATATATATATATATTTACGCATATATTACAACATGCATAAACACACTTATATCTATATGATTACATATATGAATGTATGGAGACACACAGACAGAGAAAGACAGAGCGAAAGAGACAGAGAGACAGTCATGTGACGATCGCTGAAATGTGTGAATCTCAGACAAACTCACACCTATCAGTGCACATTGCCGTTCATGCAGAGGTAATCGTAGTTGTGTCTAGGGTAAAACCTCTTAACTGGAGATGAGGCTAAATTGACATTTACGATACAACAGTTCGATGAACTGCTTTCGTAGCGGACTACGAACCAGGAACCGATAGTTTGTAATTGATAAAGCCAACTCTCTGCGTCATATCGAGCATTACGTATGTTTTTGAGGTTTTTAGACAAATGTTCCCGGGTGAGAGGGGATTTTAAAAGTGATATGCACTCTGAAATTTAATCTCTTTTTTCTTGATTCGGATATTTCCTCTATTGTCGAGGCAGTTTTTAGAAAAATAGGCTGAGTGGGATGGGAAAAAATGATAGCAAATTGTGGAACGTGAATGTAGAGCGCCCACGCATTGAGGAAATAAAAACTTTGCCGGGAGCATCTTTCCAAAGCAGGGCTTCACTGAAGTAATCCAATCATCATGATACCACAATCGTCATCGATGCACCATTCATAAGAAGACAATCATCCGCTTTGCCACTTTCTTCTTCCAAGATCTATCGTCTTGACGAAAACTGTCACTGAATGCTACTGCTTGGTTCTCGGCTCGCTTGATCTGCTCCCCCGAGAACAGCATTTCCATGGCATTTCATTCCCAGAGAAAAGCCTGACGAGCTCGTATGTATATTCCGTCACACCTGTCGAACACAGGATCACACCCCCCCCCCTCCCCTTCACAAAAAGCAATCAGAACTCGTCTGGGAGTTCTATGAATGATTAATTAGCACATACAAACACACATCCTGAGATAGTAGTGAACTAAACTAAAGCTTAGACAGGGGGGCCAGCGTTTCCCAAACCTGACAATTTGCCGGCAAAGGCATCAAGGACAACTGCTACCGTTCCCGGCAGCAATTTACCCTCCGTTCCTAATTTCTCCACAATTGTATCTGTCCGTCGAAATTCGCATCGCCTTTAAGCATGTTCAGCGGGCGCATTTCAACCACGGTTTGTGGAACTGTGATTAAACGGAGCTGCCAGCCAGGGGAAAACGAAGCGAAACCAAAAAATCCGGAACTGTCCAAACTGCGCGCATTTTTGCGCTCAGTGTCACGGTACACACCTGCTCAGCAACGTTGGTATAGCAATCACGGTCCCTCCAAAAAGGGGTACGGGCCGCGAGCCAATCGACAGTGGAGAATGAACTGGGCAGAAATGGAAGAGTGGTTGGTGCTGGGCAAAACGATTTGAGGCGCCTGACATTCAAGGAAGTTTTGATCCCTAAGAGGGGTAATTATTAAACTAATTGCTCACAGTTTGGTTCACCGGCTTTTCGGGGGTGCTGCGGTTTTCTAAAGAAATAAAGTTCCTACAGTAGCTGTGAAACGGAAAAAGGGTATCGGTAGGTGCCATGGCTTTGGGGGAGAGGTAGGAGGGGAGAGTGCTGTTTGTACCATGGGACGGTAGAGAACAAAGTGCACTGCGTCATCGTGGCATCACATGACCCCGTTCTGGCTGACAGCTTCAGCAATTTGGAATGATTCCGAACAAAAGTAAAGCGTCATAGATTATAGAACGTGTTGAGGAATCTAGAATTGGCTACAACTAATGATAAGCTTACATGTACTTTTTAGCTCTATATGCTCCCGCTTTCCCATGGCTCTGTCCCGTGCAAAACGACTGCATGCGTGTGGCCGTCGACTGAATACAATCATGTGTGCGTTCTGACAACAGAAAAATGCAACAACACTGAGCAAACACAAGCAGGATGTTTTTCTTCCGAATACAAATTTCAACCATTCATGGAAATTTCCACCCTAACAGGCAATCGATAGAACATTGGTAAACCGGAAAAGGATATTATGGGGATATGAATACAGGCCTTATGATTTCACTGACGTCATAGCATTTTGCGATAATCGCAAAGTTGATGACGTCATCATGTAAGAGTCCTTGTGTGCGGCGGGAATGCGTATATATGTACCCCGCATTACCTGAAACCAGAATGATCAACGGAAACTATCGCTCTAAACTGACGTGCGCTTACTTATTCCAAGCTTTGTTAAAATGTGCAAACCAAATGTGAAGTTCCTATTAAGTATTGATCAGGCGACGTGCTGCGGGCAATTCACATGCGAATGTGTACACATACCTGCTGTTCTACACCAGGAAACAAGTATATACCAGCAGTACACATGGAATGAAAACTGTAAACGAAACGTTTTCGCAGAACTCATAGATGCGTACATTAATTGACAAGAGTAAGATTAGATAGAAACACGGGCAAACTTTTAAGTCTCACTCGGTGATATAAGAGAAATTAAAAATACTACATGGGTCTATACGTGTGTACGTGTGTACATGCATACATACGTATAGATAGTCAGATAGACGAAGATTTTTCCCGAATTGAATAAGTCAAATTATCTTGTTTGGTTTGTACGAGGCGCTAAATGTAAAAAGATTTATTTATACAATCACCCTTATTTCAGAGATAGAACAGCTAGGAAATGTATATAGAGAGGAATTTTACTATATATATATATATATATATATATATATATATATATATATATATATATATATATATATATATATATATATATATATATATATATATATATATTAAAATTCCTCTCTATTTACATTTCCTAGCTGTTCTATCTCTGAAAATAAGGGTGATTGTGTAAATTAATTTTTTTAAATTTAGCGCCTCGTAGGTTCGCCTAAGATATGCATAAATATCGTTGCGTCTGATTAAAATATTCTTTTTATCAATAAATATATTTTTAAACTTCAGAAAATTTAACATAGTATTTATTTTTAAAAATTCTATACCCACACTTTCGAAATTTCAAAGCAGTGTCTAAGTTAATTTTCACAGCACACACACCCATTCAAATAATCACTAGACTGTGTCATAAATGAAATGCTTTCTGAGCCCATATAAAATCTTTATCATAATGCTTTTCTCGAGTGATCAGCGGCAATAGCTAAGATGCAAACTGTATCAGCCAATGTGCCAAAGACATAGTATGTATAGCACTGGTGGCAGCGTGGAGAATTTTGACTCGATGCAAAACATTGGCAATTATCTGTACATGATAACTGCCAGCAATTCCAGATGATATGATCGATTGACTTCAATATAAAGATCAACGCAAAAACAAAATTAAGTGGGACTATATGTAGAATTATCGTCTAATTATCCGGTATATACTACCACCGATAGGTATATGCCTTGTACAATCGCCATTCAAACGATGCACTGACCGACTGACCTGCCATCTATTCAGTGCGCATTTTTGTCGTTCTAGTACGCGGGGTTTCTGAACTCTACGTGTGACAATCCGCTTCGACGATTAATCTTACTCACCGTATACGAAGCAACACATTCTGTCAAACAAAGATATAATCACGGTCATATAAATTATTTCAACTATCGTGCATTTTAATGGTGAAACGCTCCCATGAATAAAAAGTTTCTTGTATTACTGGTAACTTATGAAAGCTGCGACTTAAAATCACCCTTGATATTATACCACACCTGTCCAACAAAACAAAATATTTGGTCCGAATGTCAATAATTGACAATTTAACGAGCGCGTACACATTCTAATGGCTGATAGGGAAGATCGTGACGTCAAGCTTTTATCCGAGAAGTACGAACAGTATTTAAAGTCGGATCGGCCCATGGGTCGAGCCTACGATAACTTTTTTTTTTTAATTTAATTTAAAAATTTCTTAATTTCACAAGATCAATTTTGCGAGAAAAAATACAAGAGATGCAATATTTCGCCATTGTTTTTATGTTGTCAGAGTCATTACATGGGACTTTTGTATAATCTCGGAGCAGATTGCTTTGACGACAGTAACGTCATTGCAAATCCAAGGCCAAAAAGTGGCCATGCAGCTAGCAGCCTATAAAACATCAGTGAATGTTACTGGAATATGAAATATAGCGCGAAAATCAACTGCGGGTGATCATGCGCAGCAGAGCAGCGCAACATTCGCATTGTAATATTCCAGGTGAACAAACGGGAACCACAGTTCTACAGCGTTGAGTTTATTACGGAGCGCTTACCTTTAATATCGGAAGAACGTCAATCGGGTCACCGGGCGCAAGTAGCTCGATCGATTGTCGATTGTCCCGCATGATCATTTTGAATTCCGCGTCGTCGACGCTGTACCGTTGGTTGAAGGTGATATTGCAGATGAAGTTCATGACGGTGAGGTAAATGTCTTGGCTGATGTCGACCGGCTTGCACTGCTTTTCTGATAGGTTCTTCAAAAGATGACCAGCTTCTACCAGTATCTTTTCTTCGGCCGACGTCGCGCCGTTGCGGAACGCCGTGTGCGAGTGCAGGGCGAGGGACACGTACTTGCGCTGTCTCGTCCACTGCGGTGTGTAGTCGCCGAAGGTGATGCCACAGTTGTTACGCGACAAGAGACTTATGGAGTACACGTACGGCCTGCCCGAGAACTGATCGGGCTGGCGCACGAAGGCGTCCTTGATAGCCACGTGGTCGCTGAGGACGATCGCCGGCTTCATGCCCAGGTAAAGCGTGAAGACCGAGCCGTAACTTTCGGAAAGTCTCTTCAAAATTTTCCAGATCGATTCACTTTCAAACAGCGTTGGCAGATTACCGATCAGCGGTAACGCCGGGGGTCCCGGGGGCAGATGCCAGCCCACCTGTTTTGAGTATCGTGTTACGTAAAGTATGATGCAGATTAGAATGAGCAGTATAGTTGTCGCGTCCATCTCTCCACGTTGTACCAGGTCTACGCTGTGGAAAGATGCCCGTTCATAGGACCAGTGCTTTCTTTGCCAACTTAAGTCAGTATGCTCCCTATAGGCGCATCGGCTTGTTTATATGTACGCCACACGTGCACAGCGCCGCCGGCTTGGCTTGAGAAACCCCCTCACAGGTGCATCGACTACTTAGCATAACGGGCGGAAGACGGCAGCGCGTCGTCAGCGCGACTGCGTAATCTCGCAATCGGGGCTTGAATTGGATTTTTGATACTTAAGTCATACCATTTAGGCATAAAGAGCTAATCGATACTAAGTTGGACAAGATCTGATACACACAGTGCAGCTCAACCCAGTACGGTTTACCGGTTCAAGTTGACACATATTACACCCCCCCCCCCCCCTTTCAATGTATATTTTGACTGATGCTACTACCGGACATCTCAGGTCAGTGCCCGGTCGCGTGACACAGTTCGTACCTATGAATGCATCTTCCCTTCGCTGCGTACCTTATGATGCTATAGGACTTTCTGAACGCTACTTTCAAAATTTTTGACGCTGCGTTTGCAACCGTCCCTTTCAAGTTGCAATGTTCGGTGACGCAGCTCTATCGTTGTGACCGCCCGTCGACCCAAGCAGTGTGGCCCCCGCAGAACGACCCCGCACGTGTACGCGTTTATAAGAAAGTCAAACACTTGAAAAGGCAATGCACTCCACATTCGCACGCAGGGTCTGTGTAACCAGACAACTTCACATATTTTTTTTGCCTATTAGAAGTTCTGTTGGGTTCGTATTCTAATGGTTCGGCAAGTTTCCCCTCCTAACTTTTAAAAATGTAATTTCGATATCTCTGAGGAGAAAGTAGATCAACCATGAAACCCTGCCACAACCCTGATCGTAAATACAAAGCTTGAACAACTAAAGTTGACAAGCTCGGCGGCTCCGTATAATTGATTTTTGATTCGTTGTCCTTCGTATTATTCTCCACATATCCTTCGTTAGTTATGGCATATGTGTAAAATATATATGATACATGTAGGAGTGTAAAGCACGAGAACAGGAGCAAGAACGAGAAATCGTTCGAGAATCGAAGATGGAATACTTGAGGCTGAGTGCTACACCTGATATTGAGCATGCGCCGTTTGCAAGAGAAAAAAATCTTTAGAACTTGAATTGTGGAAAAAAACTCGCGCCTAGCAAATATTGCTCATTGCGTTTGGCGTCAGCCCCCACCCCTGCATAGACATAAGTTTGGAATTGTGCAAATCTGACGATGAACTTATAATTTGAACCCCCCTCAAAAAAAGAGGACAATTTGATAAGAACAAAATAAGGCCAGTGATTAAGTATCATGCATATACATAGAATTTTCATGGCGTAACCGAGGAACACCGGTAGCGCTTAAGATAAACTAGTCCCACTAAGCACGGGTTTGGTTTTCTAGTTTTTGACATTTTGATTATCCACGTCGCCGCGAATACTTGCCTCGTTTTAGCACTAGCCATCGATCATGCAGAGACTCATAAAGAAACAGGTAAAGTTACATATTTTCAGAACTCACTGTCGTGATTCCTGAACCTATTCGCTCGAAGACGACGTGTGAATAAAACGTAAAATTAAACGAGAATTCATATTCCATGAGTTTATCTTTGTATTCTTTTTTGAACTGAAGCTCTGCGCTAATATTACAAGAGGTAAACATGTGGCAAGTCAGTCTTAAGGCAAGAATTTCATGAGGTCGTGACCGAAACAAACATTCTTAGCAATTTATCAAGTTGTCCACGTTTTACAACTTTTTACCCGACTTTTGAGAGCGCCAAAGAATGCCTAGTAGGGGAAATTCCGGATTCCTTCGGCTGAGTGACCCCCACGTCCCCTGCACTGGGGAGCCCCAGCCGTACTCACTATGACAGTCTCCTATTCTCGTATCTAGAGCGACGAATAGCCAGCTTGCAATCGCCAGAAGGTTTGATCAAGTCAACTACACTGCGTAAATTTCGCTTTTTACAAAGATCCGTGCGCAAACAAGAGGATCAGCACAAAGAATCAATACACCCCACCTCTGAAACTCATATTTTAAATACGTCACCACACAATAAAACACTTACCGAAGAATAAAAACCGTGTCAACAGTAAACAAAGACAACAAAGGTAGTAAAATAAAAGTAAAAGCGAATGAAAATGAAAGACATTTATCAGTTGACGAGTTTTTTGACAGAAGGCGTAGAGGAACGAGTGGGCGATTTTATTTCCCCTATAGTCAACGCTGGATGGATTTTTTTCGAAGCTCTAATATCTCGCTTTTCAAAGTTATCGCAATATATTACCAACCCGCTCCGAGTCGTAAGGTGATCCACCCACGCGGTTTTGAATGAGTGTACGGTATTTGGTACAGAACAGTTCAATAATATAATGACGTCCAATTTTTAAAGTATATACGTCTATTTGGAATTTCGCTTCATCATCCGCCTCGTGTTTGCTTAAGCCTTGTATCTTCTTTAGTTTACATTTTCTCTGAAATACCAAGTGTCAATGCAGCTCTACGGCGCTGTCCGTCGAGAAGAGGCCGTTATAAACATCCATATCACCCTACCGCTTTCTACTAATCTGCCCCACAGATCTTTTTTTAACAAAAGCGTATCTTCATGTAGCACGGCATTTCACGCTCATAAAGCTACTTTATGCGGTGCTTCAGGAAACATCTCCGATTTCCCCGGTCAGGCCTATGTAAAGATGCTGATAAAGAAGGACCGCGGTTACGGTGAGACGGTTAGACCTCCTGACTTGTGGCCGAAAAGTCCTTTCATTCTCTCAGATTGTGCCTTGTAATCGTTTTCCAGCAAAGTGAAACCAGAGGCCGAGAAGGCCACGATTCGCCCTACTTCAATAAACCACACCACGCTCTTCACGCCTACACTTTACACGTCTTTTATCTACGGGTCACGACGGCCGTTCTATCCTACGGAAATCCGCGCCCTGTCGATAACTACCCCCTACGGCTTCGCAAAGAAAAAGGTGACGGGAATCGTGCTATAGCGTTTACGTGCGATTAGTGTTGGCATGAATCGCGCCGTGTAGCAGAGTTACCGAAGGTATTTGCACGGTGCCGCCGCCACTGAAAGCGGTCGGAAGTTTTGCGCCACTCTCATATTTTGTCGCGTGACAATGCACGGTAACTGAAAAATGAGTCTTCTCAATAAAAGCTAGACACGCTTCAGTCGCCGACAGTAGGTTGCAATGTGGTTAAAGCCCATGACCAGAGTGCATTACACCGTACGCATCGCGTCGCTGTTATGCCGTTGAGAACCTCGGCCCCTTTGGGTAGTTAACCGGTTACTCGCTCGGTACTTCAGGCAGATACACATCAACATCCAGGAACACCTTCACTCTTCAAATCGTGTAGTTCCAAAACTAATTTAAAGTGTACTCTATCTTTATGCGTAAATTCGAAACACATAAGGGACTGGTCAGTTTCTTCGGCCTGGGGCGGTCGATTCATGGGGGTCACCCTGTTTTTGACTGTAGTGATGGGGGGGGGGTCTCCATGTTTTTGAAATGCCCAATGGGGGGGGGGGCGGGGTGATTTTGAATTTTGACACAGGCTCATCATTGCCTAAAATGCATCGCGTCAGCCACAAATTTCATCATTCAGTTGCATTTTTCGGCGCCTCATTCGGGCGCGTAACTTTAATAATCAGATATATTTTTCAGCGCGTCCGACTTATACATATCAGGCACACATATATCAGAGATATCTGTATGTTCAATATTTTTCAGTGTGCTCTTCAAACGCATTACTTTAATACATCAGACATTTCTCAGCACGTCCTTCCGGTGCATGACTTTAATATGCAAGACATATAAGAGATATCAGGATGTTTCATATTTTTCGGTGCGCCCTTCGGGCGCCATACTTTAATAAATCAGAGATATATGTCAGAGATATCTTGATGTTTGCCAAGTGAAAGTGTACCATTATGAAATCTACAGTTCATATGGAAAGCATGATACTTTTCTGTAGTCTCTATGAGAATTCAGTATGCAACATGCACAAATATTTCACAATATATATATTTGATACAGTGACTTATTTTAGAGATAGAAAAATGACAAGATATCTTTCGTTCTCATTGATGCAACTTTTTTCCTTTGTATCTCAGGTTTTCTCTACAAAGATGCTTTTTTATGACTAAAATAACACTTAAAAAAGGCATTACGTCATTATTAGCTGTGCTTTTATGGTTTCAATGTTACAGGAAAAGGTCCTCTCAGACACTGCACACATCAGATTTGGCTAAAATAGCTCTCTATGCTTCTCAGGAGATTTAATAGGAGG
>LD350281.1:67087-77554 GCA_001465055.1 Ptychodera flava | reverse complement strand
CATACACACAAGTATCCATATCTTTCAAACAATCTTACAGCGGTGAAGATAGTTTTCGCAACTGACTGTAAGCATTTGCGAAGACACTACTCGTTGAGTCGACGTTTTTTCAACATTTGTAAACATCGAACCCTTATCAGAAACGAATATTGATTTCATGTAAATTATGAGCTGAGATTTGCTACAATGGGCTAATTCATTTGTTTACATTACAGCTAAAGAATTCTCATCAAGGAAACAGCTTTGTTTGAACCCTTTGTGACAGCAGAAAGCAAATACACCTGAAAAGAATGCAGGACCTCTCTGATACAGCTTTCATCCATGTGCAGGAAATCTTAAGTTGAAACGGCAGCCATTGAGGAAAGGGGGAAAAGAAGCAAAAACTGGCCATATTACTGTGCTTTTTTGTAGGTGTCGCAGATATTTGTTGAACTAATTCAAGTTATATAGTAAATGTTACCATGGTAAAAGTCGTTGTACAGTAAGCATTGACGTTCACAAAAATTAAGAGGGCATCGGGTGGAGATCCCTTTAATTTTAAGGTTCGGCCCCCTCTCACATTTAGAGTGTTGAGTCAAATAGCGATGAAGTCAATAAATGAAGCCGGTTTGAGGTACGAATAATACCTTCCCAACTGGTGAACAAGTATATTGCTATTGTGACGTCGTCAAATCCTCAAAACTGTCAACTTAATTGACATGCGCAAACTCACAGCGCTGCCATCGTGATATAGATGGCATCTTAAATGTATCCGGTAACGTAAAGTGTCATCCAGAAAGCAAAGGTCAGCACTTTTCCGAAGCATTGTGCTGGCAGAAATTGCTGCGTCATATGGGGAGAGCGAAAACACTGCTCTCACCATGACGTAGTTTATATGATGAAGGTGTGCGTTGTTTAAAGGCGGAGGAAGTGCTGAAATGGTAAGAAACTCATTTGAAGAAATTTTAAAGAGTGTGTGACACAAAATATTATGGTCAGATAAAGCACCTCCACGACGTATCCGGCAACGTTGTCAAAATTCTCAAATACCCCTTAATTTCTTCGGCACGGTTGTGAACGAGCCCTTTGGGGAAATGTTGCCACTAACTTCAAAAATAGATTGAGGGGGAGGGAAGGGGTGTTGTGTCACATTGGTACGTTCACTAGGCCAAAAGTATCGAGACCCATTTCCATTTCCCACAGCCCTTATATGGAATCGAAAATGCATGACTGACTTATTGTGCTCATATCGTGCACATATCGATTAGCATCACTCAAACTTTGTCAGCGACAAACTTTGCGGGGTCAGCTTCTTGATGATATCGCTCAATACAAACACCATGAGAGTGCTTTTTGTCGTATCGACATGTTGTAGTTTGTACAATCTTCAAAACAAATTCGGACTGTTTTGTTTGGAGGTGACAAGGTGACCTCGGAAACGAATAACAGAGATAAGGTAAGCACGCAAAAAACAAGTTTTGGGTTGTTTTGTCACAAGGGTGCATGTAAGTTTGTGATGGAGAGAGAGAGAGAGAGAGAGAGAGAGAGAGAGAGAGAGGGTATGGCTAGTGAAATAATACACTTATTCGACCTCAGAGGCACGGACGGGCGCATTAGGCAGAGGGACAAACAGACAGCAGCCTCGAAAAGACCCTTGGAAGCCAGGACGGAAAGACATATGCGGAGACTGACAAGATGACAAATCAACGAACGGGCAAAGCTTCAACGACAGGCGGACTTCCATCCAAGATGATAGAGGTTCTGTCCGACCTAAGATCAGTAAAACATTAAAGAATGCAAAAGAGAACACGAGTTTTATACCAAGGACAGACATATATAGCCATTCAAGTAAAATACGTATAAAATCCCCAGGGGCATAATAGAATCAGTGATGGTTATCAGATAAATGCTTAAGAGGTAAGGTTTTAGAGGGATATTTTGAAAATTGTCGGTGTAAGCAATCTATACAGGTGGGTGTTTTGGACTGTGCAAGTAAAGCGACGAATGCAAACGGAGGGCTGATTTTCTCACAATATTTTGATATTTAGGCGGAAACTGCATGCCAGCCCCGTGTTTCAGTTCTTGTATTTACGTATAAATCAAATAACTTTCTTTATACAATAGGTCTCAAGAGGTAACAGGGAGAGAGTGACAGAAACTTTAAGGCAGACCAACAGACAGACAGACACACAGGCAGAGAAGAGGGAGACAAAGACACAAAGAGACAGAGACAGAAGGGTGGACAGAGAGAGACCATAAAGACAGATTAACAGACAGAGAAGTGGGAAGAGAACAATGATAATGCGTGTGGCTTTTGACAAGATCTGTCACGTGATCACTCTTCAGGTATCATTTCTACACAACCGTAAAGGAAAACTCAGTGAAACGGAGACAGGTAAACAAAATCCTGTTGAAAGGTAGGCAGAAAGACAGAGATACACGGACACGTACAGAGAGAGAGAGAGAGAGAGAGAGAGAGAGAGAGAGAGAGAGAGAGAGAGGAGGGGAAACGTATATGGTAAATAAAAACAAAGTTACAGAACTGTAGAATTTATATCACAATAATTGGGGTATCAAAACTCTGTTAGGAGTCTATTTGAACTATCGTTACCATTTTGAGGGAGGTAGGCCTAAATGTACACAGTACTCTCTTTGATAGCTCCGACAGTTCCTGCAAGTGCAGGTGACCTGTGTATTTTCCCCTCGATATAAGGACACATAAAAACGCCTTTACCGGCACAGAACAAGGGCTTGTCTTCATTTCAATTCAAAGCGTTCAAGACTAGGTGAGTGTCTAATTAAGTAGACTTTTGTTTGGTCTTTAACCGACTGACCCACGAAATCATTTTTAGGTTACTATGAATGAAATACATGCACTTTCCAAAGTAGCCGTTATCAGGTACTCCATGTCGCCACTCTGGTTTTCTATTCGTCGCGGCGGCTTCTATTGACCATCTGTGACCTATGCCTTACACTCGTGGGGCGGATAACATTCACGTTAAGGTGAAGGCTTTTCGATGCCCAGCAACAACTACCGCAGCACATTTGCCGACCAACGCTGACCCGACGACAAAATGTAGGTCTGGATTCCATATGCGACCGACACGTCACTGACAGGTCACGCGACTCGACAAAGCTCTGAAGTTCGATGACCTCCGGTCGGGCTGATCAATCATTTCAAAAAAAAAGATAAACTTTGTACGGAATTTCAGTGAGAAAGATAACATGTACTAGGCATTAAATCAGGTATATCCGAAATGACGGAGTCAATACTTGTGAGTGTCGAAATCAATGAAAGAATGAAGCAATCATAAAGTTTAAAGGTCTAGGGTCGTCTGTCGCGAACATATCACCATTCAATTTTCTTCTGTTTACAACCAATGGTTTTACCAACTGCCCGTTTCGCTTGATATTGTTACTAGTTGGTGGAATCGAAATCTCCCCCGTTTACATTTGATGGCATTAACGATGAAAAATCCATCTCTAGGTCTCTTAAACCCATACGAAGTCGAGATCCAAAGACAGGCACGCGATGCTTGCCACAGTAACATAGACAATTGTCTGTGACGGTGTGCACTGAACATTCGCTCCGATTTAATTATTTTTACCCCAAAAGCTGAGGTATTTGTTGTGGTTGGCAAGCTCAAAGAAAGTTGCGCAAGTCATTTGCACTGCGAATGTACCAGAGGAGATCTTTTGAGATATTTTTGTCTAAAGTTCTAGCGACTCTCTTTTATTGTTTGACATGAATGTTGGTATCGACGCCGCAGTTTGCGCTTTGAATCAAATCTCGCACACTGCATGCACGAGAAGCGACCCACATTCTTTAAAGGTATACCGTTACCTGTTCCAATTTTGTCACAGTTACCCTGGAAAGAGAAAATCTAACCAATCACAGATTTTAAGCGGGTGGCCGCTTTTTAAAAACAGCGCCCGCACACTGGCAGTTTGAATACCAAGGAACTCCCATTTGACCATATATGGGCATTTTAAGATTACAGGTGACTGAATACCTTTAACTTTTCCCACTACAACGCGCGCGATAAACTGGTGCACTGATTAAGAAACAAAAATTTAGTTTATTGAAAAGTGCCTTTTTCGTTTAAAATTTATTGGTCCGGTAACTTTAAATTCCCTTCTGAAAAATGTTGAAAAACGAAAGGTAAGGACGGACAACACAACAAGTGTCTTGCAAAGTCGTGTCACATACTGCCTTTACAGTAACTATTTCTTCTCCAGAATTTAACATTTTAACACAAAGCTTCAGTATGAAGAACCTTGGAAATATATTTTCAAAAAACTGGCGTCACTTTTCTGGTTTCAAAATAGATTTGACAAGATTATTTTACAAAGAACTTAGCACACGACGCTTGTCTCCCTCTGGCGGTGTGAGGAGGGGGGGGGGGGCTCGGAAGGCTGTATGTGATTGGCAAATTGTTTTCATTTATAGCAACTTAACGGGTCTTAAGCCAGGTCTTCTCTCTACTTGATTGGCTGTTTGGAAATAATTCAATAAGAACAATGGTTGGACCATCGAACCCTAAGGATTTTGTGGTTTTCATCATAATTTTGTACAAGTCAATTTTCGAGACGTCAAATTTTCTTGTCCTCTGGCAAAATTTTGCACATGTGTTACTATGCTGTTCAAAGCATCGGGCATCATTCGGAATCGACCAAAGAATTCTAATTTCTATTCCTCTCTTGTCAATGAATCGCATACAAACGACGATTTTGAATTTGCATTTGAAAAAAAAACCAACAACAACACATTTTTATCAACAGCATAATTTCGCTTCCAAATTCATGTATGCGCGTCAAAAATCACCGTAGTTGACAACTTAAGGCACTATGCATACAAGTCTTAACCCGGAAGTTTTAAACTTTTACTCATAATTTGCTAAAGCTTCCATCCTAGACACGGAATGAGCATGTGGCGTGTTATTCTGTCTTTTATGACATTTGTCGGTTTTTATTAAACCCGCATTGGAAGAAGGAGCCTCATGTGAAGGTCACTGTCACGTGTGTATGACTAAATGACAAAAAGTATGCACTTGACTCTACAACGACGAATTCAACGAGGCCGACGTTGAAGTTTCTGAGGCCCTAAAGGTCCAGTAACCGGCCAGTATGGTGCCATATTAAGTGCGTAGATAGCAGAAGAGAATCCGGCGGTACTATCAACTGCATAGCTAGCGGAAAATCTAAGTTCCATGACCTGCTCACTATGCCACTGTATTTACGTACAGAGCACAACCCACGTCCAGTTTTCCTGAAAAGACAATATGCGGCACATTTGTCTCGTGTACATTCTATTGTGAAATGTCATGATCTGGAAAGGGCAATTCAATTTTCTTATACCTATCCCAACAACTATTACATTAAATACTTCTTTCAGATTCCGTACCCCAAAGAAAATAACAGAGTGGTATTTTATACCCTTTCAGTCAAATTTCAGCTCCGCGAACACTAACAATAATTTGTTAAAGGTCAAACTCGGCTCATTGTTTGAAAGTTCACGTGAAATGTGTCGGCTGCATGGGGCGGGGGCTGATTGCTGAGGGACTTTCAAGCACTCCGCGTTTGAGAAAGAGAAGATGTTTGATCGCAGAAAAACATAACCTCATACGTGATGTCGAAACTGGCGTTTAATTTTCTAAAAATACTTCCCTGAGCTGAGCTTAAGTCCTTTCTTCTTGATACTGAAAGTGCGGGCGTGCTTCGGATAAACACCTATTTAAAATAGTCAGTAATTTGGAGCTAAAAGTCTCGCCGCTACCTCCATGTTAGGAAGAATAATGGGTTTTTTCTGCCAAGGGATGGAGAGGTGGTGACTGCTTTTGTGTCAAATTAGTGTTGCCACAGGTATTGGCTTCAGGTGATATACCGTAGCACGCCCTCAACGCCAGACGTTCCCTATTCTTTGAGTGTGGTTGCACTGTGCCGCAGCGCAGGAGGTTTCTCTCGTTTATCTGTTAGTCCGGCATGTAGCGCGATGCGGCTCAGGCGGCGCTCCAAGCAATCATGCACCGGGGCTACCTCTCTCTCGCCACTAAGATACGCAAGGCTCAGAGCTCTGTTGATTAATCTCCGTTTTCTTTACAACGAAGGAGACTGACCTGGTACGATACCTTCACTCTAAGATTGCCATGCTTTTATTCAAAATCGAGCAATAGTAAAGCAAGGGTATATTTACTTGCTGGGTACCTGGTATAATTCATAATTTGACAAAAACAAATGGAGTCAAATAATAGCATCTCAACGTAATATGAGGATGTCTTCGGTGGGGTCTGCATTGCTGGTATGGCGGCAGGGCTGAGTCTCCGGGGGTGCCACCACTGTACGGAGTGCGGTAGTCGGACATCGACTCGTCCCACTACCCTAGTGGCCCGAAGCCAGGCTATCTTCGCCACACTTGTTTTCGATAAACTGCAGGGGCCAAAGGGATATCCCCTATCCAATTGCACACTGAGTGAGATAAGGATCTAAATATCTAAGGTTTAGGTAAGGTTGCAAGGCGCTCTAATCTTGAAAAAAATTATGTTTGCCATGAGATGTCACACAGTTTCATTCCCAGATCATAACTATTGTTTTATTTCGTGTTTTTATTTCTCAGTGAGCGTTAATACAGAAAATGGGTGCATTATCCTTAAAATTGTTATTGCCCGGTACTAGGGTAGCTGCCAATCTGCCTAAAACCAGATCTGGATGGGGGTCCAGACACTTCGCACCAAAACCAGTTCGCCCCACACAACTTCGTCCCAAAACCATTTCGCACCAAAACCACCTCGTCCCAAGTACTACCTCGTCCAACGCCACTTCGCCCCAAGTACCATCTCGTACAAAATCCACTTCACTAAAGTATACATCCGTCAACTCGTCCTAAAACAGGCTAAAACGTCGATGCCACGAATCATAACGTTGTTTTTACCTACAACTTGGCTACCACGAACCATTTATTCTTCCATGAACCCATACGGTATATTTAGAAAAAAAAGAAACACGCAAACTACTAAATGGTACATTTCAGGTACCGTGCGCGGTATTGCACGATGCGATGTCATTTTCTCAAAATGTGTACAATTTCAAGATTTCAGTCCTGGGATGATAGAAAGGTGATTATATTATAACTTCACTGGCAGTGGTTGGTTATTTTCAGCTTTTGACGGTTAGCGATAAATTGGGGAGTGAAGTGGCATTGATTTTGGGGCGCAATGGTTTTGGGCGACGTGATTTTTGGGGCGAAGAGGTTTTGGTACGAGGTTGTTTTGGTGCGAAGTAGTTTTGGTGCGAAATGGTATCATGGGACGAGATGGTATGGTGCGAAGTGGTTTTGGTGCGAAGTGTCTGGGAACCTCTGGATGTATGGCGACCTTTCCATCTTTGGGTTTTCTTTGCTGCTGTCGGCTGACGCTGATAGTCGTTAATGACAGTGGGGCAGCTTTAGTATTGGCGATTTTGTTGTGAATAATTTTGACTCATGCACTTACAAAGCAATTGTTTTCTCCTCCAATGAAAAAAAAAGCTGAAAATTCTGCGATAATGTGCTGTGTACAGCAAACACGGCAGTAACTTAATTGCACCAATACACGTTGTATTACTCATACCATGTTTTCTTACCGTGACGCTTACGGAAAATGGCCAGCTTTCTTCTATAATCATGTAGATTTTGACCGCTGTTTTGGACTCTAACGAAACGTTTCACCCAAAATATACACTTTTGAACTATCTTTTTGTAGAAAATGCAGCTTACCGAAGATGTAGGCTTTTGACTCATATATGACCAGTCTAAAAAAAGTAGAGTTTGTGCTTTCTGGCTTTAACTCACTGTTCAGGGTACAATTGCATCAATATCTTGTTCACTCACTGTTTCCCATATAATATATACACTTAAATGTAGAAAATGAAATAATTTTACTTTTGCGTAGTAGCCACCTTAAATCAGCATAACATTGAAGCCATGAGGTAAAATAACTGCACTCGCAACCAGCATATTTTGGCCAGACGATAAAGTTCTCCAGTACTTTTCTGTGACATACTATACGTCATTGAGAAATTATATATATAAGCGGGGTTAGTGTTAAAATGTGAGGATGGATATGAGATTATGTTACGGGTGTATACGTGTAATACATGTGTATATATACGGTAGACCCAGGGATGGTAGATTACTGTAGAGCGTTGTCGTGTTTGTTGGAATTAATAATGGTTCGCGATTCGTTCATAGGTATGTGCGCATGCGCATGGAACTTTGCGCAGAACGTCATCGAACTTGACCGTCGCGCGTGGGCTGTTGTTCGAGCAGAAGCATGAAACTTGGCGTTCCTGCTGTTTTCAGTGTTTTGCTGTTGATGCAGAGGCAAAGACATTTGTGTCTCTGTAAATAATACCGAGGGCGGAAAACATTCTTCGTGTAAGGCTTAGTGTTTCATGCCGAGTATTTCACATGGACGCAACGCCGACTTCTCAAGCGTGTGTCTTGAACGGTGCACTCTTGACGTCGGACTGAGTAATACCACTACCGATCCGTAACAATGTCAGACTCAATGTGGAAGATTTGGCGACGTCGAGGTAACATTTTCGTGGTGTTTTTTTATTTTAACCAGGTGATTGTGTAAGTAACGCTAGTTTATAGGCGTTCAAAGTCCTCACTGCCCAAATTTCATCCAAGTGTCACGATATTTTAGAATGTTTCCGGAAACCTGCTTTCCCAGTGTTGTTTATATTTTCTCGGCGGCGAAGGTGGGGGCGCAGCTTCCGCGACAACTTTATAACGTACACAGATGACAATTTGGCGGAAAAGTAGGACTGTACTTAATCGGGGAAAATTTCGTTGTGTTCCAAAATGTTCCCAGTTCAGAGGTTACTCCTTATACTCTTATTGCTATTTCAAGCAAAAGTCATCATGGTGATTATGCATGCGTGTGGTTTACGACACTACGGGAAAACTTGCAGTTACGCTCGACAGCTTGAATTTACTGTATCGGAGACTTGGTCATTCTCAACACTGTGCATGAGGTGAAGCCACAGGGGACTTAGGCTCCTTGTTTGTTTGTCTGTTTATGCGTTTCTTTGTTTGTCTGTCTGTTTGTTTGTTCATGCATTTGTTTATTGGTTACGTATATTGGTCAGTGCATAGACCCTCAAGAAAAACGTTTTTCTCGAGGGTCTATGGTCAGTGTTACATTTGTGTTCATGTTTTTCAATAAAGAACGGTGTCTGTTTGTTGACAAATATAGTCAATGATACTTTAAAAAGACTCTAATACAATCCAAAATATGAAACAAAGCATACTATACCCCTCCTTTGCCATTGGGAGTATAAAGCACTCATGTGTGTCCATCACTCTCTCTGAATACTCACCCCTTATGAGGACCAAAGTGAGTCCTTAGAAGGGGTGAGTATGCAGAGAGAGTGGTGGACAAACAATGAACCTAAGTCTCCTGTGGTGAAACACAGATATCCTGTCATTGTCGAACTACAGGCACATGTCAATGGAGGCCTATTGACTCTATAGGGAGCATGCTACTACGTGTAGTATAGGCAAACATGCTGCTCATAGTATCTCCTATAAGTCGACTTACCCCATTAAAACTGAAATGGGTGTGTACTACTGGCTTTATTTCCCCTCTGTACCATATGATATATGAAAGAAAGTCACGTTGACAGAATGGTGCGGAGGATGTTTTTGAATATCATACTGCATGCTTACAAAAAACCCCATAACCTTTGTGAACCACATATGATATTTGTGCAAATGGAATATATACAGTACTTTATATACTAGCTTCAACAAATCATACTTACCATATTCAAACAGGATTATGTGAAATTTGGGCTAATGCAGTGATGGGCAGTCTCAGAAGCTTTTTAATATTCCATCAATAATTGACTGAATCTTCGTGTTCCCATGAATTACGTACTGCATGCTTACAAAAAACCCCATAACCTTCGTGAACCACATATGATATTTGTGCAAATGGAATATATACAGTACTTTATATACTAGCTTCAACAAATGATACTTACCATACTCAAACAGGATTATGTGAAATTTGGGCCAATGCAGTGATGGGCAGAGTCTCAGAAGCTTTTTAATATTCCATCAATAGTTGATTGAATC
The DNA here is from genome assembly GCA_001465055.1 of Ptychodera flava. Classification (NCBI taxonomy): domain Eukaryota; kingdom Metazoa; phylum Hemichordata; class Enteropneusta; family Ptychoderidae; genus Ptychodera; species Ptychodera flava. The sequence goes on along the minus strand of LD350281.1, from coordinate 67,455 downwards.
TTATTGTTCCCATGAATGATTTCCAATCAGCCAATCAGGTAGAGAATAGTCAACCATAGAGTTAAAACAGGGGTGGTTGCCATTTTGAATTTCAAAACAGTATCAGTAAATCTTGGATTATTTATTTCTTCATTACTATATGCAGTAACCCCCGATTTTTACTCTAGATTTTGAAAGAGAATGGTTGAAAGATTTCTTGGGGAAAGTTTGAGAAAAAATTAAAGTATTTCACTGTGGAGGCGCATACTACCTTAAGTTGCTGTAAATAACTACAGTCCACGTATCAGATAGTGCCTCCCTATAGCCGCTGCAGATTGCCAGAGAAATTTTTGCTGTGTGCAATAATCTCTCTCTCTCTCTCTCCCACT
>LD350281.1:31122-54450 GCA_001465055.1 Ptychodera flava | reverse complement strand
TGACCTTTAGAATTGATCTGTGGTGAAATTCATTGTGTTGATCATAACACTTTAAATGTAGCAAAGCATGTAGCAAAGGTTCAAACTTGCACATAAATGCAATATACTTGCACATAAATGCAATATATAATGAAACACGTGAGCATTTTCAGTTCATATCTGGTTCATTTACATCTCTATCTTTGCAATGTTGACCAACCCTTGATAAGCGCACGGATTAGCATAATTAGTTGTGTTGACTAATTAATTACAAGATGTGTATATGAGAGATAAACGTCCTAAAGAGTCAAGAGGCTATAGGTTAGGCTATATAAGGTGGGTTTACACGTGTATTTTTTTAAACCTGAGGGAATCTGATTAGTCGCTCTGTAAATATTCCTTATCAGCGATCTAAGCGATCTCACGTTTACACGTCATACACAAGGTATAAATTTAGTTCGGGTCAAGCCAAAGAAATAACGCCACCAACAATACAGTAGTCTTTATAACAACATATAGCCCGTACATCGAAACGACAAAAATCAAGCAAGTCCTGACAGAAAACTGGAGTGAACTTGAAAAAGATGAAACACTAAAAAAACTGTTCCAAAACCAACCAATAATCGCATATAGAAGGAACAGAAATATAGGCGACACACTTATAAGCGCCAGACTTCACAAAAACTACAATAGCTCAAACTCAGATTCACACGAACCTACAAAAACACAACAAGATCAAACAGTAGACATTCTAGCTTCCCTACCAAACGTAAGTGGAACAACATATTACCAAATAAAAACAATCAACCATTCAACAGGTCTCACCAATCAAAAATGAATTTTAAGCGACTGATGAAGAAAATTCTGTTTTCAAAGCGTAGCGCCAAAGGATTGCAGTGTCACAGTAGTCTCTCTGCTTCAGTGCGGATTAACACAAGACACCTAGATTACGGGTACGTCTCGCCATGGCTAAGCAACATTTTACATAAAACAGCCAAACATGACATACACTTATATTATACACAATATCATACACAAAACGCAAACCACCCAAATGTGAAAGATGTGTTGAGTTGCTTTCCCTTTACTACCAGTTGCTTTCCCTTTACTACCTACAACTCATCGTAAAATGGCACCGTTTTTCTAGCTCTGCCACTACGACGGTTGTTGTTGGACACAGACTTGAACTGAGCTCGCAACCGTTTGATTTTGTTGTGGCATTGTTCCGCTGTCCTCTCGAGTCCCTTCTCCCTGGCCTTGGCAGCGACGACTTCATACACTTGCCGATCCCTCGACGTGCCGTCCATCATACGGATGACGTTTTCGTCTCTCCAGATTGACATTAGTAGCCTGATCTCTTCCTGTGACCAATTGTTGCCGCTATCGCGAGAGCTTCATACTTGAACACCGCCCACTGTGGTAATGACCGCAAGCCCGAAGACAGGATAGGCCTATAGTTCGGCGTTTAGTTCGGTGTTCTGGTCACACGTGTAAATAGGCCATTGTTTAGTATGGAGCACCGAACCCGGACCAGCCCCCCGACACCGAATTAATTTAGTTCTTTGTTAGTTCGGTGTTGTCTGTTCACACGTCCAACTGACACAAGTTTAAATTTATTCCGGTGTCAGCTCCGGACTTAACTCACACATGTAACCCCCCCTATAGTCATTCATTTTATTTCCTACATTCAGTCAGAGCATGAAGGAAAGGAGAGAAAACTGAGAAAAACTCAATAATAAGCTTATTAATAGTGTATGGGCCGCCTGTGGCAATGTTTAGTCTTTTGAATAGACAACTTTTCCAGCAACCAAAGTCTTCTGCAGGATGAGGTCACCGTCAAATAATAGCAAATCTGCTCTCTTGTTTGGTTCAATTTTGCCGATGTGATCGAGCTTTGCTATCCTGAAAAGAAAAAGATATCAATCAGGTTGCAGCTCCAGAATAAACCATACTTTGATTTGATGTTGGCATAATAACAATAATGTGAAGATAATGTGAGGGCTCAGAGGGACTGTGGTGAGGGTAATCATGAGTGATCAAATCTTACCCTGTGTAGGCTATGTATTATGTTCTTGTTGATATGTATTTCTGCACAGTTATTGTGCCTGTCCATCTGGATGTGTGGCCAATATACCTATCAATGTTTTCCACCAGTTGCAGGGGCATAGGTTGGGGGAATATGGTATAACTGGGGAAACTGATTGCAAATTGTATCCCAAGACCGGCAACTTCAATCGCAACGACATCCACCGTGCCTAGAATTTTGACTGGCATCTACTCTAAAATTATCTATGTGTACCCTCTATTTTGTAGACTGTGGATAGGTGACTAAGGTTGGGTAATTTGCCAGGACTTTGAAAAAAAAGTCAAATTACTTTTCTGTCAAAGATCACGGGAAACAACTTTCTAGAACATATGGTGACAGAGCTTTTAGCGTGTATGCCCCTAAACTGTGGAATAGTTAGCCGCTGGAACTTCGGATGAAACAGAAATTTGCTCTTTTTAAGAAGTCTCTTAAAACCATTATTTTTCATCAATGCTACTGTTGACTTGGATATAATTTTTACCTGCATGTTTTATAGTTTATTTAGTTTTTATCATTTTTAGTGAAATTTTTTAAATACTTTCTTTGTTGTTTTTAGGTGGGATCCTTTAGTCTAGATTTTAGCTTGCTGGATTTTATCGATTGTTTTTAATTACACTCTTTCCTCTGTGAGTTATTTTGTATTTTTTCTGCGTTTATTTTAGTTCTTCCAGTAATTTTCTTTAATGTACAGATCACTGAGACAAGGTGTGTAGTGGTCTTGAAACAATAAATTATTATTATTATTATTATTATTAAATTACCACACCCCCACCCCAACCACCCCCAGTATAAAACACTATCTATTGCATGATGAACAATAAGTACAATGAATCAAAGATTATATTTGTTTCATACACTGAATTTCTGATAAAAAAATTCAATGCAAAGAGACAGTAAAGAGCATTGACATGCCATGCATCGAATACTAGAAAACATGTGATATTGCATATATCATACCAGTATATTGATGGCAAAGACACTCAGATCCCATTGCTCTAGACATGAAAATAACAATACTATAGACCGGTACATGTATGCAATACTGTACAGTCAGAACTCGTGCAAGCTCTCCCTGATTTTAACTTCATGTGCCACAATTGCAATATAGTAGCTGTTACAATATGATGGCAATACACCACCTCAACCACGGGTATACCATCAATTTTGACCAGTTAACATATGCAATTGCTATTGCATGGGCATACACATTGTGAACTGGTAAAAATCGCAAGGTACAGTATACCTGCCCCTGGGATGGTTTATTGCCGAAGTGTCAGCTGGTAAGTATATACCGTACATGTACATATATATCTATGGATGCTAAAGATACCAAGAAATTTGAAGAGTTTCCAGATATTAAACAAAGTCACACCATCATAAACTAGGCCATACTGTGTAATTCATAGAGCTTCGATGTTCCACTCAATGGACATATTCATCAGGCTATGGGCAAGATACAGTAGACATAATACATACAGTGGTGTATGCTGGTATTGCCATGCCTTGTGTCACATCAGTGTCACTATTATCGGCCCGTTTTTAAAGGGCCAGTTTTTGATTTTTTTTCACTATTTGTTTGATATATATCAATTGCAAGTTCTTGTTCTACTCCCCAAAGTATGTTAAAATACCCAGTATTTAGCTTCTCAACACAGCATTTATGCATTGTTATTGTTTACGTTTGAATTCTAGTAGTTCAATTGTCAACAATAAATAACAAAGCAGTTTACACATGTACAAGCTTAGTTGATAAGCTGAATACTGTGTATTCAACACGCTGCTGGGAGTCCAACAAGAAACTGTAGTTGCCATTAAAAGCAGTAACTTCACTCAACACAATGCACGAAAATGATATTTTGTAGGCTACCCAGATTTCATTCCAACTGTTACAAGGTTGGGGTTCAAAGCTGAAGCTAATCTGTACATACTGAAATTGAACAAAACTACATTGTTGAACACATAAACAAATGACATGAAAACAACATACTTTGCGGGGGTTTCTGACACCATTGCTGTGGCTTGGGCAACATTTACATTTAAAACCTTGACAAGTGATTGGAAAGCATCCATGACAGAACAACAGCTTCCTGCCAGTGTCTTGGTGCCGGAAATGAAAAGGCATTTACCATCGTCTGACACTCGCACTGTAAGAGAAAATAAAAGGAGAAAATAAAACAAGCGACCTAGCGGCCGATGTAGCTCCGCTGTGTTTATGTAGAGAATAACTATTTGTGACACATGCTGATGAAGAAGGTGGAAATCTTTGATAGCTCAATGCAGTGGCCAGAAAAAAGTGGCTAAATAGCTGCAAAAATACACAATTGAAGATTTCATCATACTTTGAATATATCACATTGGATCATCAACCAAATGTTAACCAAAGCTACATGATTAGTAGTTGTTTGAGAATAAAATTTTCTGACCAAAAATGGCAACAATTTCCCCCCAAAATAAAAATTGCAGATTTCATCATAATTTCCAAAGATCAAATTTAGTTCATCTGTAGGAACCTGCATATCGAATTTCAAAGCTATCAGACCAGTACTTTTTGAGGAATATATATTTTTGGCCAAAAATGGCAAAAATTGCCTTAAAAATGCAAATTTGCATATTTCTGCACAATTTGAACAAACCTGAAATAGATCATCCCTAGGGACTTTGTACCAAATATCAAAGCTATCTGACTGGTAGTTTTGAAGAAGATTTTTAAAGATTTTTTTACCAAAAATGACGAAATTGCTTTAAAAATACAAATATGCAAATTTCACCACAATTTGAACAAATCTGACTGAAGTCACCCTAAGTAAACTGCATATCAAATTTCAAAGCAATTGGACAAGTGGTTTCAAAGAAGATTTTTTTACCAAAAACACCAAAAAATGCCCCAAAAATACAAATATGCAAATTTCACCACAATTTGAACAAACTTAAGTGAGGTCACCCCAAGTGAACTGCATATAAAATTTCAAAGCAATTGTACTTGCAGTTTCAGAGGAGAAGGCAATTGTTGACGGACGACGACGGCGACGACGGAAAATCAACCTATTTGATAAGCTCTGCGTTGCTGACAGCAGAGCTAAAAACTTGGAAAGAGGGTTGAAAAGACTTGACATCTTTAAAGCCCCCACTCAATTATTAGATTTATCTAATATAAATATTAGTTACTTGATGAAAGATTCAATGGAAAACAAAAGAATGACAAACTGTTAATGGGCTATTGACACACTCGCTAATGCGAGAAGCTGGGATTGAGGAGGGCGCCTTTAACAAGTTTTATGACATTGCTGAATTTCATTGTAAAAAAATTAGGTCCCCTTACAAATATATTATTTCTGTTTTAATTATTTTATCTGCATACTGACTACTGATTACTGCTGTGCCACAGAAATATTCTATGTCATGCAATCATAAGAGCCTTTTTGTAAGCTTTCTTGAGGGACGCTGTCTGGGATTTTGGTTTGATTAGTGGTTTATAAAGCTGTTATTTTTTGGTATACAGAAATATATAGAAATGCAAATACAAATACCATAACTTTCAAAATGTATCAAAAGTTTTTTTCGTTTTTCTTTTGCACACTTTTGCTTGTCTATTTTTATTCTAGAGAAACTTATGCCATAGGTCCAGTGGCTTGGAAGGTTATAACTGATAGTACCGTAGATTGAAATTATTTACAGTAACTCCTTTGTAAAGTGCCAGTGGCTGTAACTCTTGATAATATTTTTCATTATTTTTAATGTCAACTATTGAGTCTTCTTCTATTCCTCAGAAAATATTGAGATACACAGTATTCAGCTATTAACTCAGCCTGTACATGTGTAGAATGCATCGTTTTTGTTGACAAGTGGATTCTGGTCCGGACTAGAATTCAAATGTAAACAATAACAGTGCATTGTACACCCTTAGACACTCTGTTGACAAGCTGAATAGTTGGTGTTTCAACATGCTTTGGTGAGTAGAACAAGAACTTGCAGTTGACATACAATACGAGAACTAAGTGAAACAAATCATCCAAAGTTACGGATACATGTATTGCCCTTTCATGAATCTGAAACAAAGGCTATAGTAAACTTTATTACATGCCTCGTATATCAAACGACGCGCACTCCATAGGATTCAATGGTAACTCGTCGATGATGTATCGGGCTGCATAGTCATCATTGGACTGAAAGTGAACTGGAACTATTTTCAACTTGACAACTCTGATGTAAAAATGTTGAAATTTCATGTTTGACATGGGAAATTCGGTTTTTGGAAGATTTTGCAGAAAAAAATTGATAAACTGTACAACAGTAGTCTAAATATATCATTATGCCATTCGATAACGAAAATAGTTCCATTTTTAATGGATTTTCGTCTAAGATGGAAATAAAGCATTTGATTATAATTTGCCAATAAACCTAAATATTTTGAGTGAAAACTGTATAAGAGAGGCATGTGATAAAAACATTATAGCCCAAACAAGGGACTATGTACCCTTGAGGCAAAAGACAATTTGCCCTCCTTACATCAGGCAAATGGTCACCTACCCTCTGGCAACACTATAATATATAATACCTGATCGGCTATTTAGAAATGACTCATTGTTGTTATTGGTGTTTAACAACCAATAAACTACAAGCTTCCAAGATGCAGCACAGTGCCAGAGCAGACTTACTTTTTCTGCTGTTGTAGATAATCTCAGCGCCTGGTTCTGGCTTTGCGGTGCAGTCTGATATGAAGGCTACGTTGCTGAAATGTCTTGCCTTGAGAAGAGTTGATATGGTCATTGCATGACTGTGGAAGGTGAGAGAAGATGGAAACAAACTCTCATCAGTTCATGACGAAAACATGGAATCTACACTCAGCGATGACTGAATCTATTCACAGGGTTCTCCACAAGGGGATTTTTAGGGTTGGGCAATTACGCTGTTTTTGGAGCAATCTATTCATACGTTAATAACCCTACAAAAGAAGATATTTTCACAACAAATGAATGTGCAAATGATGTATTGTTATGTAAATTGACTGTTCGTCTGTTTTTCTGATTTGTGGAGGACACTGATTCAGTATCACTGTAAGTCCAGTTGTCCAGTTTGTTTGTCCTGTACACATACTGTTGGGACCACTGATTATCGAAACACATGCACAGCATACAAACACATTGCATTTAAGTTCTAGCGCCCATTCTGGCAGCAACGGAATGACTACTTCACTGGACTGAGCAAGTGGTGGTCTTGGATCATCACTGCCATTGAGACTTGATTTGTCCAGCATCGACAGATAGTGTAGGAATATTTTAATGTAGTAACCAGATACCGATACAGTGACTCTAATAAACCTTGAAGATGAACGATATGATCAAAACTTGCTCTGGAGCGATGCAAGTCAGTTTTCTTTTCAGAAGCAGTGATTATGATACATGCAGATACCAGCTTAGAAACCTTCTTTTATACATGTAGTTGCCCTTTGCTGTAGATATTTTACATTGTCACAAAAAACCTGAACAGGGAAGGGATGTGTTCACAGTTGCAAGAATCACCAACAGATGCCAAGTATATGTGTTCTGCAATTTCAGCATATAACAATATACTTCACCATCATCCATAGCAGCAAGTTATTTGGAAACATAGTATTGACATTCTATGGACAAAACCGTTCCCTCATAGATACGGTAGATTCAAAATTCTGCAGCAGACATATAACAAAGAGGCCCTAATTAACGTTTTTTTGAGAATGTACTCCAAATAAAGACGATTGTTTATAAAATGGTCGAGGGATGACATTATAGTACTGGTAGTCTTTAATTCTATACAACATATGACAATAAATAAATACAGTACATCTGTGTAGAAAGCCTACAAGTTGTGAATAGTTAGACGATACCTATAGTAACTGCTACTTTTGTTCATCTCATAAATAACTTCTCTGCTTCAATTCCGATTATTCTATGATTTAGTGTGACTCACACATGACGGAGATCTCCGATGACTTCCACAGTTGGTGGCTGTAAACCCTCATACTCTGGTAAACTCGGGAAATCTTCAGTCAGGCCGAAGTTCACTAGGCTGGGTGTTCTGCAGGAAAATAGCCAAAATTCAGACTTTACACATATTCGGGAGTGATGATCGATGTACTGTGCTAGTTACAGGCAAGTGTCACGGCTACAATCTGATTTACACGTAAAAGTACAAATACACTGCCAACTCTGAGAGGCTTCCTTGCTACCAAATTATGATGGAGTATCACTTTGCTGATGAACACTGAATGGATCATCAAGTTGAGTACTTGTGTTTGAGGTCAAAGTTCAAAGCAGGCAGTATGAAATACAAGAGACAGATCCAGTGTATCACACAATCACGTATCTGAAGACAATAATTTGAACATATACCAGTATTATCAATGGCGGATAAGTTAGTTTCTACAACCACACATCTTTTAAAAAAGACAGAGTTCAGAATCTCATATGCATATAGATTTCTTGGTCACACTAAAGCATTTTCTGTACGTCGGAAAGGACGATATTGAATGCACATGTCTATAGGAGTATCTGACCTGTGGTGAAAACTGCAGACATTGAAGAGATGGGTGATGTGAAATTGAGTTGAAGGTTGAAGTCCTAATGCACCAAGAATCTCTTCTTGTGTTGCAGCTCTGTCATGGCCGAGGGATGGGACAATGCCTCTGAAACAAACCAAAAGCCATCGGATGAGTTAGTCTTTCTGTAAATTGCATTTATCCATAGAATGTAATTACCAATGAATAGACTGTGAGGAAAGTGGCAATTTTGTGGTTATTTTTGATGATATGAATACATTTCTGTAGATGAAATGGCCCTGGTGATTGAGTGGTGAAAGTTGTTTAGACTATTCAAGTTTTAAAGTCCCACTAGCTGTAACTTTTAGCATTATTTTTATGATTTTACTTTCAAGCTAAAATAAGTTTGTGAGAATGTACTTATTCAGATGTGTCTACCGGTATATGTGTAATAAATTGACTTTGGTAATTTTGTGTATTTTAAAGTCTTGCTTCCTGGTCAGTTTAGCGCCCTCTATGGTGAACCTCTACCTCAGCTTCTCTCTGATCCTTCCTGCCTTTTTGAGTCTGCTTGTTCACCCTCCCTCCTCTCCCCTCCTGCCATTTACCTTTTTTTGACCACTTGTATTAGGTATTTTTTCATAATTTGTTCTTAGCTTTGCTGTAGTTCTTTGCATGCTGTAGTGCTTTGATCCTTGCTAAAAGTTTGCTATTATAATAAAGCCTTGCCTTAACTGCCAAACTTTTGTTTGTTTGCTTTTGTACTGTATACTACTTATTATTAACTACACATTGGGACTGTATATGTAATTTTGAACAAGATAAAGATTACACTGGGATTAAATGTTTGCCCCAAAATTAAATTGCAGCCCTATACGGAAAAGCAAAAACCATGGATACTGTGCATATCTGCACTGAAATCTTCACATAAAATGCTCACAGTAGTCTAATGTAATGCATAGGTGTGAATGTTTTCAACTGTGACATCGCAAGTTCTGTTTCCTTTGTAATATTACCAATTTTTGAAAATGGCAGGAAATCAAAATGACTGTCGAAATTTGAATTTACTTGTCCAATGAACAGTATCCTAATGCAGTTAAAGCCCATATCCCTTCAGAGGGTAGAATTCGGAGAAAACCAGGAGAGAATTAGGAAGATATTTTGAGGTCAACAAATTTCAAGTGTTACAGCTAGTGGGGCTTTAATATATCCTTCCTTTTACCAAGTTGAATTTTTAAAAGTCTCTCTTGCGGCTGTGAAGTCTCAAAAAATATGAGACGTTCAAGTTCAAAACAGTAAATAGCTTGTGTAATTTTGATGCTACAAAAAGAAGTATTTACATTCAGACTGTTGATGGACCTTGAACACATGACATATCACGTCAAATGGAACTTGTGGAGGATCATGATAGGATTAGCAAGTTCCTTAACCCTTTCACCACCATGGTTTGTCCCAAATCAATTGTTTTCTATGGTAAAGTTGGACCTGTACACAGGGAACTGGGGGTGAAAGGGTTAAAGATAATAGGATCAGGAAAGTTTGTTAAAATTGAGCAAGCCATACATTCAATTAAATTCAGCCTTAGAGTTTTGCAATTGTAAATTGTTACCTCATGGGATTAAAAGGCCAGAAGTTGTAACTTTTCATGACATTTTTCACTATTTTTGCATTGTACGTCAACTACAGTTTCAGCTTGTCAACTTAAAGCTCTATACATGTATGTGCATATATACCGTAGACTTCATTGTTGTCGTTGACACTTAAAATTCTAGTCCGCATTACAATTCAAAAGCCAACAGCAACAGTGCACTGCAAATGTATAGACACACAGTCTGTTGACAAGCTGAATAATGGGTGTTTCAATGTGTTTTGGGGAGCAGAACAAGAAAACTGCTATTGAAATGCAATTGAATACAAAAATGGGGAAACGATTATCAAAAGGTACAGCTACAGGAAAAACTATCAAAAGCTACAGCTACATGAACTGGCCCGTTAATACAATTGACGTACAACAGTATATATACGTGGTGTTTGATTGATGAAAACTGATATGTATGATAAGATCTGACATACTTGTACGAGTAGTGATGTGATTGGTTATGCGATACATGTACTGTAGATGTGTATGTACCCTGTGTTGCTGGTCCCTTGTACCAGTAGTAAGGTCAAAACTACAGATGCTAAACTCTTCATTTACGCACATGAGTGCAATGGGTAGCTGAAACATACGTAAGTAAAAATAGTGCATGTCTCAACAAACAACCTTCATAAGGTTTTTTCCGACTTTCCTGATAAAACTTCACCATGGAAACCTCCCTTCATAAGATCTTTCACTTTACAGTACCTTTCAAGAAGAAGTTTGATTCTCTGATAACCGGACTTTGCATCTATGTGAGGACTTATTGTCATAATTTTACAAGTGGGCATCATGTCGAGCAGAGCACGGAATTCTGGGATTGGCATTTCAACCTCACTCTCAGGTAGACCACCAAAGTCGTTGACAATCGGACCCTGTAAAGACATGAAATTATGCACTGTATGATTCATTCTGCAAAAATAAAAATTCATGCACCACCAGTATTTTGAAAACTTAGGGAAATCGATACTAAAATCTATGATGTAATGCCGGAGAACAATACCAATGAACATGTGATTTTTAGCTCATATTTGGTATATGGTGTATTTTTTATATACCAATGAGAGCTTATATGGTAGGTTGGCACCGTCTGTATGTATGTTAGTATGTGCAGATGTATGTCCGTCCACATCACAAAACCCTAAACCTCAGGACCTATTATCTTGGTATTTAGTGTACAGGTGCTCCGACAAGTGGAGATGTGAATTTGTTCAATGAACATATCAGTGTCAAAAATATGCAAATGAGGTAAAAATTGAGAAAATCCAGCAAATTGCTAAAACTCTCTAAGTGGAGGACAGATTTTGTTGAAACTTGGTATGCAGGGTCTTTATGGTGATTCTTGTAAGATTTGTTCAAATTGTGGTGAAATTTTGATAGTTTTATTTTGGGGGCAATTTTTCCCCTTTTTTGGTCGAAACATCTTGTACTTCTCTGAAAGCACTCATCCCATTGCCTTGAAACTTGGTATACATGACCCTAGGGTTGGCCTCTGTCAGGTTTGTTCAAATTGCGGTGAAGTTTTCATATGTGTATTTTTGGGGCAATTTTTCCCATTTTTTGCTCGCATTTGGTATATGTATATATACCTAAGAAAGGTATATAAGGTGAATTAGTTAATTTGCATCTCATTTGCATGTCTTTGTGTATGTTTGTGTGTATGTATATATGTATGTATGTATATATGTATGTACCGGTATGTCTGTCCACATCAAAAATTCCTAAACCGCAGCGTCTAACATCTTAGTCTTTGGTGTACAGGTGCACCTAAGGGTGGAGATGTGATTTAATAAAATGAACATGCCAGTGTCAAAAACATGCAAATGAGGGAAAAAAAGGAAAAATTCTACAAACTGCTAAAACTCTGTAACCGTTGGTCAGGTTGGGTTGAAACTTGGCACGCAGGTCCCTTTTGATATTTTAAATAAGGTGTGTACAAAGGGGTGAAATTTCCATGTTGTAATTTTAGGATAATTTTTTCAGTTTTTTGTAAAAAATCTTTTCTGAAACTGCTTGTCTGATTGCTTCAAAAGTTGGTATCCATGTTCCTCGGGATGACCTCAGTCAAGTTTGTATGAATTGGGGTGAAATTTTCACATATGTAATTTTGGGGCAATTTTTTTTTTCTCAAAAATCTACTGATCTGATAGCTTTGATCTTTGGTTTACATGTTCCTAGGGTTTATCTTAATATCACATATTGAAATTAGGATCTGCAATTTTGTATTTTTGGGGCAAGTTTTCTCACTTTTGGTCAAAAAATTTTTTTCTCAAGACTGAAGAACTTGTCTGATTGCTTTGATATTTGGTATACAGATTCCTAGGGTTTATCTTAATATGATATATTGAAATTAGAATGAAATCGGCAATTTTGTATTTTTGGGGCAATTTTTGCCATTTTCGGTCAAAAATGTATTTCTCAAAACTACTGGTAGGATAGCTTTGATATTAATTACATACGTTCATAAATGATAAAATCTTTAATTACTATCTGTACTTTTGCAGCTACATGTACATGTATTTTTGCCATTTTGGTCAGGCTGACATGAAGAGGGCTGTCAAAGATTTCCTCCTTCATCAACACATGTGTCACAAAAAGTTATTTTCTACATAACACAGAGGATCTCTATCTGCTGATAGGTTGCTTGTTTTAAATTTTCTGAGAAATATCTTCAATTTTGTGATTTTGTGAAGTTTTTCTCCTAACTGTTGGAAGAAAACAATGTTTACTTTTCACTGCAGTTTCTGAGTACATATGTTGAAATCTCTCCATGTAATCTGGCATATGGGCAAAACGTAAACATTGGGTGAATGTTATGTATTTCAGTCAATGTCATCTATTGTTCATGAAAATAAAGAAAAGTTTGCATTGTGCCTGTAAAAGATAACATATTTGTCAACACATATAAACTGCCCTGTGGGTCAATTGTCCTAGAAATTATAACATAAGTAGAAGGAGGACAAGAAACTAATCAAATTGATATAATATATTGACCTTGAGTGTCTGTCTACGCAACTATTTATCATTACATCCAACTGTTTGTTATATCTTTATCAAAGCACTCTAGGAGGCCAAGACCAAGTTTGTAGAGCTTTCAAGTGAATAATTTCCATATTAAATGTGGCCAGCATCAAAATGTTGAATGCTTAGATGGTTATCTATAACATAGATGGTTATCTGTAACAGAATAGAATCTTGTAGGTATTTATAAAAGAATATGAAAAAAATATAATTTTTCTTAATCTGCAATATTTCTAGTGTTAAGAGAGTTATTACTTTATTATTTGGTACATATGTTCGGAGGGACAGTGTATGTGATATTTGATATCTATGTATTTTTTAGTTTTTTTTTATTTTTGGTCTAAAGTCTTGTTTGCAGGAATTACATGTCAGATAGCAGGTATCAAATTTGGATTTTTAAGTCCAAATATTGATGAAATTTTGATAGGTCAATATGAGGGCACTGGATGACAGAAGTTTGTTATTGTTACATGTAATATTAACCAGTGCAGCTGACACACTGTTTTACAAAAAATTAGCATGGAAATATCCATATGTTGTGTTTAAAAGAAGTTTTGGGGTAGAGATCAAGTAAAGTTTTGCCTGTTTTATTAAAAAAAATGGCAAATATGATATTCTTGAAGTCCCTGCTTCAATTGCAAAAAATTGAGAATTGCTGCACATTTTACCTGTGTATTTGTGGTAGATACATGCTCAACTGTACTTATTTGTTCAAATAAAGTCAACATTATCAAAAGAAAATGCTAATGAGCAACAAAAGTGTAAATTTAGTGAAAATCTCAATAAACATTATTCAGCCAACACACCATATTGTACAAAAAGTGTTGCATTGAAGTCACCACGAGTGAATCTAAAAGAAGTTTTGGTATACAAATCTTGGAAACAACCAGCCTTTCACTTACAAGATTCAGGACAACATAAGTTCACAAAAGGTGTCATCTGTATAGACAGTAAACTTTGCTACATAATCAAGCAAGGTCAGGTTACTAATCACAAACTCTTACATCTGTAGATGTAAATATGACAATTTTGTATGAAAAAAATGCTTCGAAATTTGGTTTGAAAGGTTTTTGTTTCTTTCCATTGTCATATTGTATATTTATGGAATTGTTTGTCCGTGTAAGTCAAGTAATGGCTTCTATATAAATCCCTGGTTTGATGCTTTTAAATTTGGTGAGAAGGGCTTTAAAACAGATGTACAAATCTGATGCCACAGGCTCCTTGGTATATATAGATTTATGCCTGGAAGTTTCCCCATTTGTCTATGATACTGCAATGCTTGTTTAACTGGGTGGCAGTTTTGGACATATCATCATCATGTAGATGTGGCAGCATCGTACCCAGTGTAAGCTCTAAAGAATGCCCATTACTACATGTTACCTTTATAGTCTCCGATTGTGCAACCACAGACCTTAGAGAGACCAAATATTGTCTACAATAATTCTATGCAATACAGTATTTAAAGAGGACACCTTTACTTTGGTATGGCAGATTGTATCACTAATTATGATATATTAGATTGCACGGTATTGCGTAAGTGTTTATGATCAACGGTTGCAACAGTTTCCAACCTTTTCATACTTCAAAGGACAGCGTATCAAAATGCATTTGATTATGAGTTTCACAAGCTAAAGGTCCATAAAAGCTATTAGATATCCTGCATACACTCACTCTGGCTTGCCACATGTAACCAAATGTGAGCACAGTGTCATTGATGCGAGTTTTGGTTAAGAGAAATTATTTTCTCTGAAATTGCTTGTCCGATTGCTTTGAAGCTAGGCATGCATGTTCCCAGAGTTAAACTTAGTTAAGAATACTCACTCAGGCCTGCCACATCAAAACAAATGTGAGCCCAGTGTCATTGACGCTACGATTTACATGTTGAACTGTAACGATTAAAATCGGATATCAATCTGTGGGTCACAATGGTAGTGAGAGAAATAACGTGGTGAATTACGTGGATATACGAAAAAGTCACCATCACCATTTTGTTACCACCAAGGTTTTCTTTGTGAGCAAGACGTCTAATGAAATTTACTTTAAATATTAGGTGACATGACAATCAAGACCTTGAATTTAAAGCCCAACCAGCTGTAACACTTGAAACTTGTTGACCTCAAAATATCTTCCTATTCTCTCCTGGTTTTCTCTGAATTCTACGTTCTGAAGGGATATGGACTTTTACTGCATTAGGAAACCATTCCGTTGTGAAAAGTTTGACAAGTAAATTCAAATTTTAATGGTTATTTGATTTTCTACCATTTTCAAACATTTGTAATATTACAAAGGAAAGAGAACATACAACGTCACAGTTGAAAACATTCACCCCTATGCGTTACATTAGACTACTCTGTGCAGTTTAGGCCGAACAAAAAAAACTGTGCTGTTCCGATAACTCGACCTACCCTATTTTTTACCTGCCGACCCTAAACTTTTTAGAGGTACATGTACATGAACACGGAAGAAAAAAAAAAGAAAGAAAAATCTTGTAAAATTATGCGTTCGTTACTTGGCATTTGATTTTTGCTTGAACGAGGATGTCGTTTATGTTTTTTTCTTTTATATGTATGACTTTTCTGGAAATGTTGTGGCCAGTGTTTGACCGCCCTGAACCTCCGAAAAATGCACATTTAAAAATAAATACATTTTGGAAAAAAATTCCTGCCGACCTACCTACCGTATTTGTCAAAATCATGTTATCGGAACAGCACAATTTATTTTGGGGGGCCTTATGTGAAGATTTCAGTGCAGATGTGTACAGTACCCATGAGTTTTGCTTTTTCACATGGGGCCGCAATTTAATGTTTGGGCAAACATTTAATTGCAGTGTAATCTTATCTTGTTCAAAATTGCATATACAGTCCCAGCGCGTAGTTAATAATAATTGTATACTCACACCTAAATTAGTACATTCTCACAAACTTATTTTAGCTTCGAAGTAAAATATCATGCCAAAAGATACAGCTAGTGGGTGTTTAATTCCTCGTGCCTGATTTAGGTTTCATGACATCTAATGCTTGATTTCCTCAATGCCGATATCTGTTTATGCAAATTAAATTAACATGCATTGTTTCAGCATGCAAATTGATTGATAACAAGTCGTCATCAATGGAGAAAAGTCATTGGCCCTAAAACTCTGCTATGTAGTTTCATGAAAATATCAACAGCTAGCGATACTTGTGATTCCACTGTCCATTGTAACTCACTTCTCCATTGATTCCTTCACACACGGCACCTGGGTTTCCATCTGTCTTACCAACTATCCTCTCCACTGTTTCGATCGTCTCAAATGTGCCGGCACTCTTGGCATCTCTCGGATAGACCATTGTTGCCAGGAATGATGTGACACCGTACTCTGGAAATCTCTTCTGTGAATATTCTGTGTTGCCAAATAAGGAGAAAAACAGTAGACAATCATGAAATCACATATTGCTGACAACATTGACTTTTCATTGAGTTTGGTCATTGTACTCAAACAAGAAAACACTACAACTTACAAGATTACACTTTGGTACATCTTCTTTTCACGGCTGGCTGATTTATAAACAAATTCTAATTTTTAAAAACATAACTTTGATATGAAATACGGTGGAAATTGTGCGTGGCTGTAGAACGTGATGGCAATATATGTTCTTTACATTATTCATAAACTGTTGTGTACAGTTCCTTCTTCAGAAGTTTCTACAGTGAAGGAAAAACTGAAATGTGTCTTTTAAGTTAAAAACCCAGGAAATCATAAATCTCTCACCTGGATTCTTCCAAAAATTGACCAAGTCACGATCTCCACCTGGTTGGCAAAGAGAAATATTCTTTTGTCAAAGTAGTGTGTGGCACAAGTGAACTTGTGAAGATAATATTCAACTTTGACCTGTGGTGTTTTGGTCCTTATTTGTTGGTAATAACTTTATTGAAAGTCTAATTTAATGACGCTGTGCATTGGAACAACGCGCTGATTTGTGTTCATGGTTGCCGAATAAAAAAAAAAAAAAAAAAATGACATGAGTATTTTTGCAATCTTGCGAACAAGGGACCAACATACAGTAGACGCAGTGTCCTTTAAGCCTGCTGCTATACAATAGTATGATGATACTGGGTGATGCAAAGTTTGTTTTTGTAAATATTTTTCAAACGAATATCTCCTGATGACACAATGCAATAATTACCACACAAAGAACAATATTATATGGGAGGCATGAATTCATGTTGTAGATATCAGGGTTCTCCACGAGGGGAGTTTTAGGGGTAGGCAACCCCTCTGTTTTTGGAGCAATCTATTCACATGTTAATAACTGTACAAAAGAATACATTTCATGACAAAAGAATATGCAAATTGTGTACTGTTATGTAAATTGGTCACCCCTCTGTTTTTTCAAGCTGTGGAGAACACTGAGAATACTGTGCAGTTTTACCCTTTCAAAACCATGGTTTGGCAGCCTTACACAATGCTTGCAATGGTGATCCCATATACCGGTACAGGGAATGGGTGAACGGGTTTAAAGGTGAAATGAAAAGAAAAAAAAATTTCCAAAAAATTACCGGTACCCTGGTCTATGTATTAAGTATGTACAAGAAGATTTGAGACAAAAAAATTCAAATAAAACGTCTAAAAAAAACACCCTTTCGTTTCACCAAAAACGCGATCTGCAAGACTGACCTAGAATCAGTTTGTCAGTCGATTTCTCAAATTCGCTACCAGAGGGCGTTTATTGACGTCATGTGAGTCAAACATAACGTCGCTCAGTGACAGCGAGAACGTTTACACCTTATTCAGACCTCAAAGACTTTGCGAGAGAATAACAATATTTTGGCCTAATACTCTCAATATTTCATTTTTTTCTATTAATTTAATAACATGAAAGACCAGGTTTGAAAATAAAAAGCGCACAACTCTGTAAATGACTCTGTACACACGCGCGCACGATCAGAAATTACAGAATACCAATTACCATTCGCTATGGTGTTGAGGCTATGACACCCCGTACAAGTGCGTTGAAGCAATCAAGGTACCGGTACTCCAGGTACCCAATGCTGGAAAATCTTTACTACCAGCGATGCCGGCTGATGATCGACATGGCTGAAGTATTCCAATCCCGTTCCCGGTCACGAAGGCTAAAGGAGACTGCATTCACGGATGCAGGAACTTCTTGACTCCCTGAACTGGGACATCAATGTCATCCACGGGATGTTGGAGATAATTTGCCGGCGAGCAGGCCATGGCCTGATACTGAAGCAGTATACTGATCATTAGATGATCAAAAACCAAACGGCCCTTTTCAGGCCATCACATCCCCAAAAAGAGATCATCCGTTTAATAATGTTAAGATTATCACTGACGCTCACTCACTTGTTCATTTGTCCTAGACACAGTACATGCAAGCGTTGTCAAAAATTGGCGCATTCGTGTCACACATTTTGCTACTTTTTACGGTCAGTGTTCTAAACTGCAGCATGCTGTGCTGCGACATTGAAGTGGCGGTGATGCCAAACGAGCCGAATTTTGCAGGATTGTGGGGGTCTAAACTTATTACAATTTTCATCACTTTGTGTTTGAAAACATAATGGTCTAATCCACTGAAAATATGAAAAATACAATTATTATTTCTGTAAAAGGAAGGACTGTCTTTTCGTACAATCCACTTTACTGTAAACAAACAACTTGCCGTTCTGAATGCTATAATAATAAACACGACTGAGGTCGGATTAAGTTTTTTTCGCCTACATTTCAATTTCACGTTAAAATTATGACTGAATTGTACACACGATCATCAATGACTCCGACACAAAATGTAATGCCAGTGTCACAGTTAAAATTAATAGTCTAAGATAAGGAAAGGGAAAATATGGGACCGGCCTGCTGATAATTTCCTCACGCCGATGTTTCTGCATGAACCTTTTATGTGCGGTCGTTCAATATCGTACACGTACACCTCTCCAATCTAGCTGGAGTACTTGCCTGACGAGGAGCCTTCAAATGATTTTCATCAGTATTGTGGTTATAAAAAAGTGTTGGAATAGCATCTGGCGGAATGACTTGCTTTCATGTCACTTTTAAGCCATGATGATTGACAACAACTATAGGCGAGCTTTCCTCATAATGGTTCAACACCCTGAAATCATTTTAATGGAAGGAGCAGTTCCAAGAAAATTCTTCAAATATTCAGCTTTGTTTCTGAGCACTGAATTCTGGACTAAATGTAATGCATCATGCCTTCTAGTTCTGCATCCTCCTCCTGAAAAAAATTATTAAGGTATTGTCAAAATTAATGTTTTTGATGTAGATGTTTTTTGTTACGTACCCATGCCATGGTGATGAATATCGATGAATCCTGGTGTTACCAACGCCGCACGGTAGTGTTTCTCTGCTGCCTTGGTACTCTCATTTTCTCCTATGATGATATCTGTGCAGTGAAGGTAGGTGTAGGAAAATGAACCCAGTAAGTTGATTAGCTCATTTGAAGGAAAAACTCATAAATGACTTCCTTGCCAATGTTGGAAATCATTCCTAAAATATTTAACACTTCTACCACCTATTATGTACACTTCATTATGCAGAGTAGTATATGACCATCCCAAGGAATCTAAACACTGGATTTGAACTAAATCAGACATTAGGTATTAAAACTGGAGCTTTGACCTTAAATTAAAGGGCCAGCAGCTGTAAGCTTTGATGATTTTTTCACTGTTTGTTTAGTTTGCCAATTGCCAGTTCTGCTCCCAAAAGCATGTTGAAAAACCTACAATTTAGCTTGTCAATACAGTGTGACTGTGTCTACACATTTGTTTCCATCATTGTTTACATTTGAATTTTGGTCTGGGCCAGTATTCACTTGCCAAGAATAACAATATGCAGTCAACACAACTACAGGCTGAGTCAATGAGCTGAATACTTTGTACTGTATCTTAATCATGCGCTTTATTGTGGTTGACAGTAAGCAAAAATAGAAGTGAAAGAAAATCATCAAAAGTTAAAGGTATTCGGTCACCTCTCTTTAATAACAATCACCGATTTTACGTGGGTGGCCGCTTTTTAAAAAGGGCGCCACTACATGACCTGCCGTGGCATACTTAGCAGCATGCGTCTGCTTGACCTTTGTCATATCAAATATGGAGGACCGACAGCTACAGGTGTTATGGGGTCGTATGCTAAGCCCCACTCCCTTTACCATATATGGAATATGCAAAAAAAAACAGTGACTGTGTACCTTTAATTACACTTTCAGAACACTTTTGATAAAGATTGCAATGCAAACAATGTTCTCATCATATTAAAATAGTAGTATCTAAATGAGTTGATTCTGAAGAACATAAAAGAAATTAAGAAGCTATGACATGTGCTTCAAAAGATGTTTGATGTTAATTATGGAAATTGGCAACCTAAAATTTACATGTGCAGATCTGATCACCATCCTTTGAACAAATTTGAAAGAATTTATCACTATAAGCAGTGTTGTAAACCTTAAAGGGGTAGTCCTAAATCCCTGGTTCTCGAATTAGGCCTTGTTGACGTTTGATATTTACTTGACTGGGTTAATTTCTGTCAATGACACTGAATGGGTATGAAATACTGTTATATTTCTGTATCTGTTGGTAGAATTTCCCTGTAATACCAACACAATTACACCGGCATCAATTGGAAGTGATTGATTCCATTAAGGATTCCATGTATGCATTGTTTACCATTTGCCTCATCGAGGTCAAAGGTCACTATCAGGTCCACTTGTGCATATTCCAACAGATCTTACTCCTATGGTGAATACATAACCTAGAAAGTTAGATGACTCTGTGACTATACCTATAAAACTGACACCGAAAGCAGGGAAAATACGGAATGTGATGTTGAAGATAGTGTGTTTTCCCAAGTCAGTTAATACAAATCTCACCCCAAAATATATCCCAGTCTTCACATCAACAACCAGCAAAACATCTGACATGCAACAGCAGCCATCATTCCATAGCATGATGCATCTGTTTGCACTGTATAACATTTATCACTATGTGATATTACATACATAAATATTATAATTTAGGTCACATCCTCATATGATTTACCTCGTATTTAAACATGATAAATTTATACAATTTTTTCTTTAGTAAGTGTTCATTTTACATTACTGGGACATTCGTTATACATGCTGTCAATTTATGTTTTGCTAGCAAGTCATTTGTTATGCAAATCATTATTAAATTGTGCTAATCAGCTGCTACAATTTTCAGTATTCCTTGGGGAAGCACTGATAGGACCAATATACCGTATATCCCTTCTGATTGGCATCTTACTGAAAGCCTATGTTACAGTGCACCCTTCTCCCATCCTCTACCAGGTATGCTTGCATTGACATTCCCTGTTTAAAGGTATACAGTCACCTGCAATCTAAATATGCCCATATATGGTCAAGGTGGCGTTCCTTGGTATTCAAAATGCCCATGTGAGGGCGCTGTTTTTAAAAAGCAGCCACCCGCTTAAAATCTGTTATTGGTTAGATTTTCTCTTTCCATGGTAACTGTGGCAAAATTGGAACAGGTGACAGTATACCTTCAACTCAACTACACTCCTCAACGCTTTATGAGCCACCAAGCCTCACTCAGAATTCTCATGTAAAATGGGTCCAATAACAAAAATGTACACTACATGAACCATACCATTAAGCAATCATGGAGCCAAAAATCTTCATGATGCAATTCACATGTTGGGCACTTCCATTGCTCCCCCTTTAGCACATCCATCAAGTAAATATTTACTTACGAAAAACATCAAATGGGAGTACAGTGTCAATGACACTATTTTTGTACATTTGTCACACACACATACGTTGACATTTTCTGTAACCTGACAGGTTGCTGGTTGGGTACTGTATTCGGAGAATAGTGCAATGACTTCAGTAAAATCATGATGAGAATCACCTCTATTTTCCAAAATATTTCTGTACACTGGAACAAGAATATGGAAAAATTTCCTTAGAGCCTCTCCAAAAGCTTTCCTAGCTCCCTTTTCCTAGAAAGATATACCATATCATTTTACAAGTGGTATAGCCACAAACTGATGATGTCAAACTTGTCTGTACTTGTGGAAATGAGGTCAAAGGTTATGTTCTAAAAGGGATGATAAATTATTTTGGGGGCAAGAGTTAGGAATGGGGGAAATGATTGAAAAGAAGGATCCAATTTTCACTCCATTCACTTCCTATTGTAGTACCCTGACTCTATCCACATCTTCTTCAGCCATGCTGATACCAATGGGGGAAGGAACAGTTGATTTATAACAACAGGTAGAGAAATTGTTATTTTTCAGTTAAACTATTTTTTAGACAAAAACCAATACTGCTGCTGGGGCTCAAACCAAGCACCTTCAGCAGTGAAGCATTACCTATAACCTGTACTCCACAAGAAAATGTTGCACGAAGGGGATGCAATGTTCCATATAAATGTTACTGTGATAATGCTGTGCAGCAACTGGGTAATTTATAATGTTGACTTGTGATGATTTGAAATTCATTTACACATAAAATTTTCCTTCTTTTATTAAATTTATGCCTTCGCATTGATTGCTTTATTTTTTTATTTATTTTTGGCATTTGTTGTGTTTGTTGTGTTGATTTGTTATTGTTTTAATATGTTTTGATATCATTTCTTTCATTTGCACAGTTACTCAAAAACTGTCCCTTGATTAGGATGTTCTATATGTTTAAAACTTTGTGTTTGGTACTAATATTGTTTAATTTTGTCGTTTGCTGTAATTTTTAATAATACATCTGATATGTGTTCCCTTTTTGACATGATAAACTTTATATAAATGTTGTTCATCACTCAACATGTACGAAATGCAATATCGAGGTAATGTGTGACATGCTTCAAATGAGGGCTAATGTGTAGCATCCCGGAAAATATTATAACATTGGTTGGCAGAATTTTTACCGTTATAGACTCCCTAAGCTGCTGTGAATAGTGACAATCGACCAATCAGATATAACCTTCTGAGCCAGCTACACATCAGCACTCTAAGGAGTCTCAAGAGTACAGTGATTTCAGGTATAAGGGATTCTTGCCAAGGTTATTTGACTTGGTTGATATTTTTCAAAATGAGATGACCCCTCC
>LD350281.1:18579-31103 GCA_001465055.1 Ptychodera flava | reverse complement strand
GCAAATCTCCTTCACGCAATTTCCCGCCTGGTAAAACAAGCTGATTACAAGAAATACATGTAATCATTCTAACAAGAAATACCGGTGCATGTAGATTATTATTACGGCTCCTCTTCACAACACCTCCATGGCGAGGCGTGTACGCGGGTCCTCCCCCAATACACACTTCTGCACTTTGACCTCTCACGAGAAAACACGATAATCACGTCGGTCCGCCATTACTCGTTTACTCGACCGGTCGTCCGTGCACCGTATCCTAACATCTGAACATAGACGCTGTTATTTTTGTGTGAGAAAATAATAGGTAAGCATCTCCTATCTGTCTAATGCTATGGATTGCATGTCGTCACATTGCCTTTCTAGCATTCATATGTGTGGCAAATAGATGTGGAAAAGTAGGTAAGGAATTTGGTGGAAAATCGTTACAATACTCATTACATGATAGCTCTCCGTTGGGCTGCAGTGTACTTATATGTACAACAGGCTCTGCCATGCAGAGCTACGGACGCGTACGTGCAATCATGGTGTTTCGCAGGCAAACTACAAAGCCATGTCTGTGTCCGTTTAAAGGCTATGGGCCCGTTCTCATGGCCTTGTCAATTGTTCAGTGATTGAGAGTCGGTAGTTGTGGCGTAGTACTGATCGCCCTCGGGTCTGGGTACCGGGTCATCGCCACAGACTACCTCCATGACAGGGTTCCCAGACACTTCGCACCAAAACCACTTCGCACCATACCATCTCGTCCCATACCGTTTCGCACCAAAACCACTTCGCACCAAAACAACCTCGTACCAAAACCACTTCGCCCCAAAAGTCACGTCGCCCCAAACCATTTCGCCCCCAAACAATGCCACTTTGCCCCAAACTTATCGCCAACCGGTAAAGCTGAAAATACAACCAATCACTGCCATCGAAGTTTTCATTACCTTTCTATCATCTCGGGACTGAAATCTTGAAATTGTACTCATTTCGAGAAAATATCGTGCAATTCCGCACAAGGCACCTGAGATGTAGCAGCATTGAGTAGTTTGCGTTTCTTTTTCTTATTTGGGACGAGGTTTTGGTGCGAAATGGTTTTGGGACGAAGTTGTGTGGGGCGAAGTGGTTTTGGTGCGAAGTGTCTGGACCCCCCATGACAGAACCGGTTCCCGGACACTTCGCACCAAAACCACTTCCAGACACAGGCGTTCTGTTTACTGGGTAGTCTGTTATGCTACGCTCAGACGTTCTGTTCCATAGTCTTATCACCTTATGGTGATAAGGCTACGGAACAGAACGTCGGAACGTAGCATAAACTAAACTTTTACAAACTACCCAGTAAACAGAACGCCAGTGCTTCGCACCATACCATCTCGTCCCATATACTACCATTTGGCACCAAACCAGCCTCGTACCAAAACCACTTCGCCCCAAAAACAATGCCACATTGCCCCAAACTTATTGCCAACAGGTAAAGCTGAAAATAACCAACCACTGCCATCGAAGTTTTCATCACCTTTATGTCATCCCAGGACTGAAGTCTTGAAAGTGTACACATTCGAGAAAATGATATCGTACAATTCTGCGCACGGCACCTGAGTTGTAGCATGGAGTAGTTTGCGTGTTTCTTTTTTCTTATTCTGCCGTTTATGGTTTCATGCAACAATAAATGGTTTGTGGTAGCCAAAATGTCCTGACACATTAATGCTTCCATTCCAAGTTGCAGGGTAAAAATGATACATCGTGGCATCGTTGTTTTAGGAGGAGTTAATGGTACTATACTTTGGGCCAAGTGATTTTTGTACGAAGTGGTACTTGGGGTGAAGTAGTACTGGGGATGAGGTGGTTTTGGTACAAAATGGTTTTGGGACAAAGTTGTGTAGGGTGAACTGGTTTTGGTGCAAAGTGTCTGGACCCCAACAGAACCTAGCTGCAAAATTGTATCGCTACGGTGGGGCGGTCGGTGATTTTTTTTTTGCGACCTCGCTCACCAGTAACGCTGCAATGCCGATGGTCCTGTTGAGTTCCAAATAAGTGCATCGCACTGGACGAGACGTGATGATTTGAAATGCTACATATTTACTGTATACACACTAATCTTGTCGTTTATTGGGTTTGGAATTTGTTCATCATATCGCTTGGGTTCCATAAACATTGAGCATGGGGCATACCGGTATGTGTTTCTGGGAGCCGCCATTACCAGAAGTTGGTAGTGACGGCTCCCAGAAATGTTTTCTGAACGAGATCGACGGGTTTGAACAAATTCTAAACCGCATAAACAACAAGATTAGTGTAGTATAGTGTTTAGTCTTCAGTAGTGATAAATCGGTACGACCAAATGCAGTAAATGTGTAGTATTTCAAATCAACATGCCTCACACAGTGCGATGCGCTTCTTTGGAACTCTGCAGGGCCATCAGCATTGTAGCGCTTCTGGTGAGCGAGGTCTCAAAAACCAAAACTCACCAACTGTCTCACCTTAGTGTTACAATTTTGCAGCCACACAGAATCTGCCATGCAGAGCTACACAGAACTGTATATACATGCATATACACCTGCTTTTTCAGTAGTTCATTACATCATACTTTACGACAACAGTCGATGTCACTGATGTAGCTCCCAAAATAATGAAATGTATTTAGTCTTTGAATAATCATCCTGTACCGGCTTTATCATTGAGTGTACAGGACTCATTCTCTACTTCTGCAACTACATGCACCTTGACAATAAGACACCGATTGTTAGTTTAATTTGGATTTGTTGCTTCAGTTCAGACACTTGTTTTACCCCAATTGATATATCAGTGTTATCTTCTAGCTTTGCATCACATCAACAGTAATTAGCAGTCTAGTACTAGGACAGAAATCACAACTCAGAGACTCAAATCAGAGACTAGAATTCACAAATTACCAGTACTCCATTAACCACTAGTTACATCAGAGATGTGAGGGTAGAAGTCAGACATAGCAGATGTTGTCTTCTTTACTCTGTAAACACTACATCTCGTAGAACACAAGTAGTCACATAAACCAGGAACTTTTTTCAAATTATTGTGTTTTAAAGGGCACTTTGATACTGTCAACATGATTTGAAGGAGATAGTATTGCAAAGGAGATTTCTTATTGATAAAGAATTTTTTTTATATTATAGGTTGACAGGACAATGCCACTCTTCACTATACCAAAGTGGGAATGGGACAAACCTTTGACTGGTCACAACATCCGTGAGAAGTTCTTCATGCAAAATGGGCATCCCTTATCCAAGTGTGCCGACTTTGAACTTGACTTCCTAAATTGTGCTGACGGCCTGGGAAGGAAGAGGGCGCTTCAAGAGTGCAACCAGGAATGGGAAGATTTTATAGAATGTGGAAATAATATGAAGAAGGTAAACTTCTACGTTGCCTTTTGAATGATAAAAGAATTAATTATTCATGGGGATATCATTTCACAATTTTCGCTGATGGGTTAAGGTGGTTGGAAAGGCTAGAGCGTCAGTTATAAATTTCAATAAAACTATTAAAATATAAAAGTAGTCAACATTATCTGTGGAATAAAAAAAACTAGACATT
Source organism: Ptychodera flava (assembly GCA_001465055.1). NCBI lineage: Eukaryota > Metazoa > Hemichordata > Enteropneusta > Ptychoderidae > Ptychodera > Ptychodera flava. The sequence continues at coordinate 27,557 of LD350281.1, read as the reverse complement.
TGGGCACAAAGGCATTGCAGAGTTATAGCCTGTTAAAACTTCTGAAAAACTGAGCAAATAAGAAGAAGTTGGGGAGTCCTTAGTGTATTAACTACATGTATGGTAGAGGTCCCCTAGCTTTTAATAAAATGTTTGAAAAGGGAAAGTCATTATTTGCTGTTTTTCAGGAAAGTTTGACAAGGCGGTGCTGGCATTCAGAGTGAGTGACTGCTATTGTAAATGCATTTTTAGATTCTTTGAGTGTCAAAGAGGTGTCAAAAGTGAGATTAACCAAAAAAACTGGTCTATGACTTCAAAAGAGGGGTGCAAATATGGCTTGTTTTCAACATTTTTGACAGAATAACAGTTTTCCTACATAATTTTATAGCAATTTAATCCAATTTTGAAATGAGATATGGACATGGAATTTTTAAAGCCTATTAACAAGGTTACAGATAAGATTTGTACAGCACAATTTTCCTGTATTTGAAGTACTTTTTGAAAAATCACATTTTGAAATTTGAAAGAATTTTTAATAATTTTTTGATATATAAACCCATGTAAAATCATAAAAACAAATTTTATTTACAAATCCTGCCGTACAAATCTTACAATAAATAATGTCAACATATTTATAACTAATTTGGTAATATTCATACTATCCAATTATTATTAAATTCAAATATGTAAAAAAAATATGAAAAATTAAATTTTAATATTTACTGGTGTCATATTTCAAAATCATGGCTGCGAATATACAATTTTTATATTCTTTGGAGAAAATATTAACTAAGGGAGTTATCCTGAAAATTTGAACTAAATATCTTGATTCTAACACTTGAAACTTGACATTAACTCTGAGAAAAGAATTGGTACAAAAATAGCCTTTCCAGCCACCTTAAACCCCCAAATTACAGCCCAGTCAAAAATGTGAAATAAAACAATAGATTCTATTGTTTTACCAATCAATCAGTGAAATTAAATCCCAGTTAAACTGTCTCAAACATCAAAACAGTGAAATTAAATCCCCATGAAACTTAATGATTTTACAGTAGAAGGTAATGCACAACATACCAGGATTTATGTCTGAGAAAATCGTATAGCAGCTCTGGAGAGTATTGTCTGAGACACGTAGCGTCAAGGACAATACCGAAATGTACAATGTTAACAGCCATAAGTCACCGTATTTTGTGAATAACCCTGTCATTGTACACCTTTTTAAGTCCAATTTTACCAAAAAATTTAAAATTATAGTGCTGTGAGAATGTCTTATTGTACACTGTGTCATGCTATGAAGAGCAGAATGGGAAAACATTCACATGTCTTCATCAGTGTATAGAACAAAAATTTAACCTAGCACAGTGATCGTGTTAGAAATTGTAGTTCCACAGCGTAATTTCATAAAAATTAACAGGATGTAGACTTACCATTATTCACTGCATGAGTTATGATTGTTAGATGCAAATTTTCTGAAAACAATTCCTATTTTCATCTTTTTCCAATGTTGACATGTAAAGCTGTTCTGGTCAAATAGCATCCAATAACACAAAAAGTTATCAAACCCCGCATCAATGAATATTCAATATAATGCCAACACTTAGCTTATGAAACGCATTTTTGTCATCATATCAACCATGATGCAATTTTACATAAACTGCATCGCTGTCCTCGTATCAAACGCTGTGAAATTTATCATGAAATGCATCGTCTTTCCGTCTACCAAACCACACATATTTTGAACTTGCTCACCAAATCATCCCAGGCTTTAATCACACATCTAATGCTCCGAGCACAATGGATAAGAATCCTTATCCTAAGTGTATGGACAAGTATTATGTCAGTCTTCATATCTAGAGATGACGAGTCATTCTCATTAGAGTATATTCATGTACCTTATACTCTGCACTGTAAAGTATCACAATACCTCAGTGCCCCATGTATACAGCAGTAGCTTTGCAAATATTTGTGGTGAAGATGCTGATGAGCTACTCAAATAAGCGTTTTTTCCCTATACATGTATTCAGTACCACCTGATGGTTGTAACACCTTTTTGATCTTTTCTCTCTTTTATTGTCCGTCTTTCAACAGAGTGCCAGAAGAGCAGCCATCCGAGAGCAAAGAGACAAACTAGTGAAAGAAGGCAAATGGCCCCCAAAATGATGACAGCAAGACTCGCCAAAATGTAGAAACTGCATGTACATATAGGAAATGAACTGTTTTCAAAAGTGTTTTCAAGGAATAGCATTGTTTGACTGGTCTGTTTGTGCAAGAAATACAAAAGGTACAATGATCGCCCTAAATTCTGTGATAGGTGCCCTCACTGCATAGAAAAATTGTATGGTATCTGATTATCCCGTGTCTTGGTTGGTGCTTCTTGCAAACACGTATGTGTGTCACCCTTTTGAAATATGAGAGTTCACTTTGCTCCAGTATCTGAATGACCAAAGAAGTGAATTTTCATTAAGCTCAGTTTTTCATTGGAAGTACAAAATTTTGCGTCAACAGCTTACTTGAATATGAAACACTGTGTTCAGAATTTTTGTAAGCAGTCCCTTACATTATACTGGGGATGAAATGTCTTTATAATGATGTACACAAACTGACCATCAAGATAAAAACCTTTGAGATTTTTCTTTTGAGACTTTTGGCCACATTTGATGTGCGTGAAATTTGTTTTGCTGTTGAATAAAAACAAAATTGAAATTAATAGTGCATGATTTTGACTTTCTAGTATGATTTCAACATTTTCATTTGACAGAAAAAAAAATATCAGGCTATTGCAGACTTCTCAGGGAGCTGTGGAGACAAGATTCGTCTGAAGGAGAGTATACTGTGTTGACTCCAAACCAAGAAGTAGATTCACCCAGTGTTTTGGGGTCTCAAAACTTGTGTAAATTCAACTGTGCCGATAGTAAGCCTGTTGGCTAAATTTGCCAGGACTGGTTATACATTTTTGATCTCAAATGAGCAGTTATTTACTGGTCAGACAGATCAGTTGAATGGCAGTGAAATGCCAGTCCAAGCACAAGACATTTTCTTGTCCCTGACCATGGTCCTCTCAATTTTCAAATATAATTGAAAAAGAATAGAATAAAAAACGTTGTTGTATAGATAGATAGGACGCGATATGTTCTACAGACTCAGTACATCAAAGATATCACGTGATTGCAGTACAAACAACCCCATATGTACATCAGTGTTGCCGCCAGGAGGCGCCCTTGCGACAATATCCCCAAAAAGGAACCCGTTGTCCCGCACTCTTGCTAACTGCGGGTCACCTCGGGCGCACTCATGAGTCGAATGTGATGGGTGTAGTCTACAGTTAATATCTGTTACTGACGATGATCTTTGTTTTGCATAATTATTTTTAGGCTTACACATGTACTTTAGGAGCTAGCTATATGATTTAAAGTAATTAAAAAGCTACATTTGATATCATAATTTGCTTGACTGTAGTCCGCCTGAGCTCTGATTTGCGGCAGATATGGTATACTGCTTCAATTGCCTGAAATTCAAGCATAGCGAAGCGGTCCCGGTAGCTTGAATTTTGTTCTGTGAAACTAATGTGTTACAAAATAATGCAAAATTTGATTGAAAACTGCTTGTTGTCCCCAAAATGTACAAAATGTCCCCCAAAATAAATGGTAGTGGGATCTAAAATTCCTGGCCGCAACAGTGTACATATATATTTCTTAGTGCGTTTGTGTGTGTAGAGCCATTTGAATTCCACGTTTAACCTATGGGGCCCTTCAAGTTTACCTGACAGTGTACAGCTTGTTACATGTAACAACAGTTGTTAACTTGTTTGTTGGTAAACACAATAAATGTGTGAAATAATTGGAAAACAGTAATAATTTGTGTGTTCAGTAAACATTATGGAGGGAAAATGTGACACATTGACGAACTTTGCAGAGCACTATGGAGACACACTTGAGTGTATTTGAGATGTGCCAGCCAAGATGAAATCAGGCTGTGGTGCAGCCAGTTTTGATGGGAAAGAATTGAAGTGTGGATGACTTTGATTGGTTAGCAGAGATGAAGCATGTCAGAAAGATGCATTGCAAATATAATGTTTCAACACAGGGTATTTGGAAGGAACTGACGAGATGGCAATCTGTCTTCATTGTCAAGGAATTCGGAAGTAACTATCTCTGCCGAACATTTCTCAATATGAATATTTCTGTGATCTGAATATGTGGTCATCGCCAGACACACAATCTTTGGCCCACACTTTGTATGCTTTCAGAAGACCCAATTACTAATTCATTGAGTTGATGTTATTAAGGTAGTATGCACCTCAAAAGTGAAAGACTTAAACTTTTGCTGAAACTTTCCTCAAAGAATATTTCAACCATAGTCTAGTTCAAAATCAAGACTACAAATCGGAATTTGTGAATTTGGTACTAGAGCAACAAATTACCCAACATTTACCGATATTTGAAATTCAACATGGTTGCTATCACTGTTTCTGTGGAGAAAATTTTTTTCCATTTTCAAAAAAACACTGACAGAAAAAAGTTTTCTTACACCAAGAGCTGTAAAATGAACTCCCACAAGTGGTATATCAGAATAGAATTGTGAAAGATTGAGAGTCCGAATATCTGTCACATGTCCCCATGGCGCATTCTACCCTAAAGTTATACTGTCACCTGTTCCAATTTTGCCACAGTTACCATGGAAAGAGAAAATCTAACCAATCACAGATTTTAAGCAAGTGGCCGCTTTTTAAAAACAGCACCTCACATGGGTAATTTGAATACTAAGGAACGTCCCTTTGACCATATATGGGCATATTTAGATTACAGGTGACTGTATACCTTTAAGCTACTGTAGGTCTAGTGATGCTTTCCTAGTATCCAACGAATTGTAACAGCAATGACAATGGCCTTTATTATTTGAGTTATTTCATTAAGCTGTAGTCTTTCAGTATTTTCTGTCCATTTTCTCTTCTTAAGAGAGAAAAATAACCCCCTGATAGTGGTGTAATATTGAACAACAAATGTATACAGTATAGAACATTTGACAGATGTGACACTGCCTTATACAGGTACAAGTTTTAGGAAAAAAGGTCGGATGCGGTCTGCAATTTACAAATTTCCAATTTTGCGCTAGATACGTTGCAAGTGAAAAAAGAAGAAATTAAGGGTTTGAAGAAGAGACATGTCATGTAATTTCAGAAGTTGCTTTATTGTCAATAACGGTAGGTATCAATGGACATCTCAATGAATGCATGCATGCATATGCTTTCAAATAACAGTATAGATTGTACTGAGAGTAAAGCAATACCGAAAGACCAGATTATCAAGCCGACACAAACGACCGTGGTAAAATCCTCAAACTGCTACTGTCCTTCAACAAGTAGGACAAGGCTTTTAGCATGGCGGCAACCTGTACACACCATTTCTCCATGTTCCGCCACAGTTCTCCTCGTCATCTCCAACACAGTGGCTGGCACAGTCTTCTACCGCCTTCTCACCGTACTTGTTGTAGTCGGAGCCGCAGAAACACTGCTTGCTGTACTGCACGCCTGCGTATCTGTGACCGTTATCGTAACAGGACTTCAGACATTTTCTGACCGTCATGTCGTCTGTTTCATCATACACTGGCAGAGCTCTATCATCTTGGTCTTCGTAGCATCCAAGGTATTCAGCGTAATCTACAATGATTGAAATCATGGATGCATGTAATCTGCCCATGAAAATGTTCCATATACCTCAGAGCGCTCAGTCTCTGATGTTTTGTCGTTGTTTGTTTGTCATGAAGATTTGTTTTCTTTAAAATAAAGCAATGGAGGAAACTGAAAAAGTAAAATGAATGCCAGAACACCACGCACACTCTGCCCGAACTCGTTGTTTGCTTGTTTGTTTGTTTGTTTGTTTGTTTATGAAGATATACATACTGTTAGGGTAAATAGTGATATTGCTGCGATGAAACATGGCAATGTATGTTGGTTTGAAATCAAGCTAGGAATTTAACAAAGATGTAAAATGAATGCCTGAACATAACGCACACCCTGCCCATTTCATTTTAGGTCACGTGTTCTTACACATGAGCTAATGTCACAGTGATGTCTATCTGTCTGTCCGTCTGTCTGTCTGTCTGTCTGTCTGTCTGTGTGCTCAATATCTCAAAAACGGCTCTTGAGATCAGAATCAAATCTGGCACATAGATTCAGTTTGCAAATGGCAAGAACTGATTAGTTTTTAGTGGGTGTTGCTTTCTTACTTTTTGCTCATTTGCATAATTAATGATTTTAGAAAAAGGATATACATTGAGAAAGAATGCACAAAATTTGATAAGATTTGCTACAAATGCTGATCACATCAAGATATATCAGCTGTGAAAGTTAATATTGGTTGACATCAAAGATAATTTCTAATTTGCATATTTAATGAAATTTCATAATTAGAGATAATATCTGAATTTACCGGATCAAAATTGACGAAACGTTGTATGTATATTGAAGATACTATGATATAACATTATTGAAAGTCATTAAGCATTTTTACTTCAGCCAATTGCTAATTTCCATATTTAATTAACTTTCCTAATTAGCGATATATATCTGAAATGACTTGACCAAAGTTTATGAAACTTGCTACATATATTGACGATATTATGATACAACATTCTTGAATGTCATTAAGCATTTTTACTTCATCCAAATCCTAATTTGCATATTTAATGAACTTTTGAAATTAGGGATATATATTTGAATTTACATGACCAACAAAATTGATGAAACTTTCTATGCACATTAAAGATACTATGATATAACATTGAAAGGCATTAAGCATTTTTACCTCAGCCAATTCCTTATTTACATATTTAATGAACTTTCCTAATTAGGGATGTTTATCTGAATTGACATGACCAAAGTTGACGAAACTTGCTGTGTACATTAAAGATACTGTGATACGACATTATTGAAAGTCATTTAACATTTTTACTTCAGTCAATTCCTAATTTGTATATTTAATGAACTTTTCTAATTAGGGATATGTACTTGGATTTACTTGATCAAAGTTGGCAAAACATGCTATGCACATTGATGATTATACCAGGTTATACCAATACTGAAAGTCATTTCGCATTTTCTTGTCAGCTTATTTATAATTTGCATATTGAATGAACTGTCGCAGTTTAGCATATATAGCTTAAAGGACTTGACCAAAGGCAATTATACTGGCCATATAAAGTGGTGATACAATGACAGCAGTCAAAGAAATTAATTATTTTTATTTCAGCTAATTGCATATTTGAATACTTAATCACCTTTAGAATTAATCGATCTGTCGTGAATATTGTTCATTTTGTTGATCATAACACTTTCAATGAAGTTGCAAACATGTGGCAAAGGTTCAAATTTCACATAACTGCAATATATAATGAAACACGTGAGCATTTTCAGTTCAAATCTGGTGTTTTATGTTTACTCAAAGTATGTATGTAAACAAACAACGACAAAAAACATTGTAAGACTTAGCTCCGTGTACGTTAGACTGGACGATCCGTCGCTCAAGGGCTCTCTCTACGCTCCCCCTCTTACAGGTGGGGAGCGTAGGAAGCGTCCGCGAGCGACGGATCTTTCAGTCTACTTGTGTATACGAGAGTGAATGCAAAACGCGACGCTTGCAAAATTTGTCACATAAAGAATAAAAAGAAGAGGTTTGAAAGAATTGAGAGTTTACAAAACTAAGGCTTGTAAAGCATAATATACTTACGTATTTTGTAAGCGTTGAAGCGCCAGGTACCGCCACAAATCTGATTAGGTCTGCCAGTGCATGCCGTCGAGCACTCGCTGTCATCCACTTTGCCATAAATGTCGTACGTATCGCCGCAGAAACACTGAGTGCCGTACTGAACGCCTGCATAGGGTGCTCTCAAGTCCGGACTTGAACAAATGCCTAGACACTTCGCGGTGTACATGTCGTCATCCGAAGTGTAGAAATACCAGTTCAGTGCTCGTTTGGAATCGTCAACGTAGCAACCCAAAGGTTCTGGGAACACTCCTCGACCTGTAATTGAAATGGACGAAGTAACTTACGTTCCGTCTGCTGGGATACACATTACAAACAGTGGTGTTTGTCAGAGCCCGTGCAGACTCCGATTGAATACGAACTTGAGTTGAAAATTTAGTCCATTTAATCTTCAAACGTCAGAATGGAACCCTCTCTTTCAGAAACAGGAGATGCTCGCGAACCACTGACCCTTGACAACGCTGATATCATCTTTTTTTTATTTTACTTTGAGAAACGTTTTCGTTGTGTTTTCTCAGAGAAAAACACCTTTTTGAAAGTTGATTTACTTCTAACAATACAATATTGCTTTCATGAATATAATAGTACACCAAATATCTCATTATCAATACTATATAAGGTTTGACGACGTCATGTATTTGTCACGTCATCATATTTATGTTGTGCTAGCTGTCCTGACCAACAAATATTTTGCAGGACTACTAAATTATCAATTTGGGATGGTAAGCTAGGCCGGGTTTTCAGAACATGACCAACGTATTCCTTCGGCCCACCTCTTTCCTAATAAAGGTATACAGTCACCTGTAATCTAAATATGCCCATATATGGTCAAAGGGGCGTCCCTTGGTATTCAAAATGCCCATGCGAGGTCGCTGTTTCTAAAAAGCGGCCACCCGCTTTAAATCTGTGATTGGTTAGATTTTCTCTTTCCATGGTGACTGTAGCAAAATTGGAACAGGTGACGGTATACCATTAATAAATGAAACCCTTATTTTAGAACATAAGTTTACCGGTTAAAGCATATTAGGCATGGAAGGCGTTTCCTCAAATCGAACAAGTTAAATTCATAAACTCACCCGTACAGTGCACCTGTCGAAAGAAAAGAAAAGTATAATTTTGTTATTGGACATGATGCTGAATATTAAATATTCCAGTAGCAGTGTTTGTGTAAGAGACATTTTTGCTTCGACTACTCACGACTTGCACTCTCACAATGATTGGGAAGCAGAGATGTTCAAG
>LD350281.1:3079-17465 GCA_001465055.1 Ptychodera flava | reverse complement strand
TGTATGTGTTTCAGCAAATTTGTCATATCTGAGTACCCTCCAAATATGATCCAAATGGCTACTAAATCATATTATCTTCCTGTCAAAAGTTTATTTCATGTTTGTGACATACTTCTGTAACAAACAAAAACGCCGGATTACATACCAGCATTGACTTTTATATACTAGTTAAAAATAAAGAAATGGTAGAGTTTGAGATTAGCTATAATTTGCCACATAAACTTTAGGGTATTAGGATAGGTTTTGGTCCTATTTCATGACAACTATAGAAAATATTGCATATTACAGTATGTTGTTCTAAAGACCCGAACAAACTAACAAACCAAGATATGCTAAAAATAAGCTTAGCAGATGACTTACAAGAAGACAGGTTTAACAAAACTCTTACGAGTCGGCGTCACTATGATTTTGCAGTACCTTCAAAATATGACTTTTTTCGGCTATTTCATCCCGTATTTTTTCTTTTGAAAGTCTGTTTCATATTTCTGACATATCCTTGTAGCAAATAATACAGATTTCATACTAAGCATTGCCTTTTGTATAAAAAGTTGAAGAAAGATTAGAAATGGTAGAGTTTGAGATTAGCTTTGACAGCAATTTACGATATAAACCACAGGGGAAAGAAATCAGTCCGCTGGGGTTGGGAGGGAGGGTTTTTGTGCAACGGTTTACCTTATTTGATTTTATTAATTTTGACTGTGATATTTCAAATAAAGAGTTCAACTCCAAAGTGTCTGACTACTTTCTTTTCATAAGAGTAAATATTTCATACTTATGATAGATTTGCGGTCGCATTGACGTTATTCAGCACCAGACACTTGTAAAACCTAGAACGCAACAGAGGTTCAACAACTGGTCAAACATCTGGTAAAATGACAAGGTAAAAATTAGTACTTAAAATTTCAGAGCCAGTGTTATTTAATTGCTTAACGTCACAACTATGAAACAATCACAAATGTATTGGTAAAACAATTTTTGTCCTACTAGCATTCCTATAATAGCAGTTACTCGTTGTTACTAAAATATCATTATCTGTTTGAATAGAATTTCTCGTAAATAATAAACCAATCTACTCTCAGCATGAATATACCTGCATATTGTTACAAAAACAATTACCTCAGTCTACAATATTCGTCATCAGTGCTCACGGGGCTAAACGTTGTCACACGTAATATGATTTCCAAAATTAGTAACGTCTAGCAAAGTCCCGCACTGAAGTTAGTATTGAAATTTGAAAAGTGAAGGGTAGGGATTAACAAAATGTCAGAAAAATGTGTTAAATATTGAAATTGAGACCTATTTTTCAAGTCCGAAAGAAAAAAAGGTGTTTTTCGGCTAATGATTTGCAGGCTTTGTATGGATCGTGGGAGATACTGGAGTTTTGTGGTGTCCTCAACATCAAATATTCAATGTTTTACTTAACCTGATTGACATCCCCATAGATCATTCGAAAATTGTGCGATATATAATAGTTCTAATAGTAACGCTTTTCAATGTAGTTTACATACGTAGTCAATAATTCAGAATCCCTGATAATAACTGTTTTCGATCTTGCCTTACTATTGAGCAATTAACCGAACTAAACTACCGCTTCAAATTGCACTTCGACAAAAATGATATTTAAATAACAACACAGGATAGCAATAAGGGCCAGATCACGATTTGTTGCCCTCTCAAGGCATGGTGTTCATGACAGCAATTATCGATGATGCCGAAGGTTAGGGTATCACCGATGTTACTTTGAACAGCGAAGATAATTCACGTCTATGTTAGCACAGATGTATGCTGAGGCCATGTTGGAAGCTCATACAGAACTCAAAGAGGTGAAATCTAGACATCAACGAAGTACAATTACACTAGACTATGTCATGGATGAGCAATATCCCTAAAACAAACTTGTGAATTTGCTTAACTCTGCCACTCTTGTCTTTTCCTTCACAAAGAAAGTTGAAGATATTTCTGACGGAAATATTCTGTCCTCCGAGGACTTGTAACAGGAAACAGGAAACACCAAGTTGTGTATAGCGATGGGTCCCCAAACTGTGTTTTGCACCTTAGGAAAAACACTGTCATCATGCGGAACGTCATCACTATTTACTTATCACTTTAGATTAATTAGAAGCTTTAATAGCTGAACAGGATGATTTGTGTAGCATATTTTCACCAAAGTTAAAATTGTGATCTTAATAATGTGGAATGGTCAGATGATAGTAACGAAAGATTCAATGCGCCTTGATAAACTGCGTCAATGTCCACCGATACTCGGGACATAATAGCAAAATGCGGCACTTTGCATTTTAGCGATATTGAGCTTCTTATAGTTTGGGTCAAAGACTTCTAGTATTTGCAAATATTTGAAATTAATAACGGTTGCCATTTTGTGTTACATTCAAGAGGGCAATTAATATTTGACTTTCACTGAATTATACCGAAATTAAGCTTCCCTTTGCTTCCATGGATAGATGATCTTTTCCAAACCTTGGGAACATCAATCATAGACAAAGAAAGGTTGCTTTGTCGGCCGCCCGTATACTGGCACAACCATACCCTAGAAAGACATTCGCGAACTTAATTTTATTTAAATTTTAATTTATTCTTTATTTCGAGAATGTGCTCAGAAATAAAAGAAAACCAAAAAGAGGGAAATAATACTCAAAAACCCCCTACCTCCCTAATGGGCATACTTTTCACACAGAACACAGCTAAGAAAGAGGTTTAAAATCAGTCTGAAAAAATCTTGCTGAGTCGAATTACATCAGAGGATAAAGCTTCCTCGATCTGGTTATTTTTACTTTCCATCAAACGAAAGTAAAAAGTAGAAGGGACCATCTGTTGTTTACTTTAAAATGTCATGATGCAATGACCGACAAGGTTTCGTATGTACTCAATCGGTATCTTATAGCAAGTGGCTTAAATAATCTATGTTGCCCTAGATATTCAACAATTGAGGGGATTCTTGTTTAACATCATGACTGTTAATATGAAAGCTGTCAGATATGACAGAGCTCTTTCTAACACGATAGTATTATTTTCGGTAGCAACATAATTAAAAGTTCTAACAAAGTGCAGCTAAACAACATTCCTGTCGAGTAACTTAAAAAACAGAGTCCAACGATTTACTCCGTCAACTCTTTCGTGACAACTAAGAAGCACAAGAAAACTGGACTATTGTGGCGTTTGGAAAATTGTCTCTTTGAAGGGGAAAACACACATACGTCCGTAGAATGACAGGTATTGAAACCAAATATAACATCACTATAATATCAAAATATTTCTTCTTATCTGTGAAGCAACAAACAGACACCTGGTTGCCATTGTTCCGCTCTAGCGAATGTGAAATACTAATTGTTTTATTTTTCCAAGAATTGATATAAAAAACGTTCGTTGTTTTTAGTTATTATAGTGAAAAGTTCTTTCTATAATACAAGGTGCTGGTACCCCATACACAATTGCCATGTTATTGTTGACAGTAATTGGCCCTTCGGTCGAGACTTTTTCTCTGCAATTAACATAAACTACGTTATCGCTGATGTTCACGTTGAGGTCAGAATGCCGATGTTTTAACTTATAAAAGTGAAGCTACTTCAGTGCTGGTGATGTTACCCACAACCCTCCTTGCTTTGTCCACAATGATGCCGCTTATTGAACTGCAGCAATGGTTTAAATTTTCCTGAGGAAAGTTTGACAAAAGTTTAACCTTTCCAGTACTTGCTGCATGATCCCCTAAGTCATACATTACAGGTAATATGCGCCTCAAAAATTTCAAACATGGTCAAATGAAAATTTAATAGTACTTAATATTTCAGGGCAGTGTTTTGCGTAACGTCACAACTGTGAGACAGACACAAATATATAGGTAAAATACAATTTTTGTCCCATTAGTATTCCTATTACTTGTTGTTGCAACCAGTCTACTCTCAGCATTAATGTGCCTGCATATTGTCTAAAAGACAATTACTTCTACAATATTCGTCATAAGTGCTCACTGGCTAAAACTCGTTTCACGGAATTTGATTTTCCAAAATAAGTAACTTTTCTCAAAGCCCCGCACTGTAATTGGTATTGAAATTTGAGTAATGAAGGGTAGGGATGAACAAAATGACAAAATGCTTGAAATGTTTAAGTTGAGGCAATTTTTTCCAGGCTGAAGGAACAAGAATGTGTTTTTGGGCTTATCACCAGAAAGTTTTCTCTGAGCGCTGATAGGAGATGCTAGAGTTTTTCTGGAATCTTTAACATGCAATTCAAATATTCAGGTTTTTTCTTACTTAACCTGATCGATATCCCTATAGATCGTGCGAAACTTGAGCGATATATTATACGATTGCCAACGATTGCCACTCTGTGTTAAAAATTGAGACATAAGATACCACTACCGTTCATTAAAGCCTGTACGTGATAATTAATTTATTGAGGCAACACACATTAACAAGATCACTGCTATAGCATCAGGTAAAATTGTATGTCCCATGCAGACAGTGTGTCTGCGGAAATCGAAATAAACAAGACTTTTGCATGGACCAGTGCATGGTAATGTTACATTGTATCTCAATCTTGAACACAGGGTGTCAATCGTTAACTCTCATTTACAACCCCCCACGGAGCTAGTTTTGCCTTTGTACAAACAGAATTTCTGTCATTATCAAGTAGTCTTTATCAACACTAAAGTGGCCACGGGTGTAACTACTGTGCTAATGATAACCTTTTTTCAATGTAGTCTACTTACATCGCAAATAATGCAGAAAACCCCATAATGACCGTTCTGACTGTGACTTGCGCCTTACTATTGAGCTGAAAACGAACGAAGGTGCAGCTGAAAATTACAATCAAAAATGATATTTAAATAATAACACAAGATACCAAGAGCCAAATTACGGTTTGTTGCCGGCTCAAGGGATGGTGATCATGACAGAAATATCGATGATGCAGAATGGTTGGGTATCGCCAATGTTGCTGGGAACAGCGAAGATATCTCACGCCTATATTAACACAGATGTATGTGATGCCATTGTGAAAGCGCACACAGAACTCAAAGAGGTCAAATTAACACTTGAGGTAAAAGTTGTTCACTTCACAGGCGCATACGACCTTAAAAGAAAAACAGTTAGCCTACACTAGACTATAGTGTATTTTTTCATGAGTACCAACCCTACAGCAAACGTGTGAATTTACCAAATTTTGCCAATCTTGTTTTTTCCTTTACAAACACAGTCAAGGGTATTTCTGGCGGAAATATTCTGTCCTCTGAGGACTTGTAACAGGAAACAGGAAATACCAAGTTGTGTATAGCTATGGGTCCAAAAACTGCTTTGTACATTAGCAAAACACTGTCATCATTTGGAACGTTAGCACTGTTTACTTATCACTTTAGCGTCACAGCTATAGATGCTGAAAAGATTGTTCATGTTGAATATTTTCAGCAAAATTAAAATTGTGTACTAAATAATCTAGAATGGTCAGATGATGGTAAAGGATGAAACAGTGCACGATGATAAAATGCGTCAATTTCCCTTTTAGAATTTAAGAATATTTGAAATTAAAAGTGGCTGCCATTTGTGTGACATGCAAGAGGGTAATTAATATTTGACTTCCACGGAATTATACCGACATTAAGCATCCCCATGCTTACATCTACAGATGATAATATCCAAGCCTTAGGAACATCAGTCATACACGCAAAGAAAGGTTGCTGTGTTGGCCTCCTGTATACAGCCTTAGCCCAGAAAAACATTTGCTAAGTTAATTGTAATTTAATTTTTAAATTATTCTTTATTTCAAGAACGTGCCAAAGAAATAAAAAAATAAAACAAAAAACATACAAAACATACCAACAACCCTCACATCAGGCATACTTTCCACATAGAACAAACTCAACCGGTGTCTAATAGCCAGTTGCTAATATTATCCATGGTGGCCCAGATGTTTAATGAACGAGGGCATAATACACGTCCTTGTTTAACACCATGATTGTACATTAAAGCTTTTTAAATTGCTGAGCTCTCTCTATCAGGATATTTTTCATTTTGGTACCAACATAACAAAATTCTAGCAATATACAGATAAACAACATTCCTGTCCAGTTACTTTCTAAACAGAGTTCAACGATTTATTCTGTCAACGCTTTGGTGATAACTGCGAAGCACAAGGAAACTGGACTATTATGGCATTTGTAAAAATCGATAGTATCTTTGAAAATCAAACATGTCAATGTCCGTAGAATGACAGGTCTTGAAATTAAATTAATGATCACTATTATCAAGATATTTTCCCCTCTGTGAAGCAACAAAACTAAGACCCAAAAGGTATGACGACCCAAGATTTATTAGCGCGGATCACCATCGTTCAGCTCTAGCGAAAGTGATATACCTTGTGTTGTCTTTCCAAGAATTGCATAAAAATGTTCGTTGTTTTTAGTTATTTTAGCTAAAAGTCCATTCAATAATACAAGGTGCTGGTACTCCATATACAATTGTCATGTGATTGTTGACATTTCTAAGCCCTTTTATTAGGGACCTTTTCTCAGTAATTAACATAAACTACATTAACGCTGATTGGTCACACCGGGGTCAGAATGCCGATAGTTTAACGTACAGCATTGATACTAATTTTGTGTCAGTTATGTTACCCTCAATTCTCCTTGATTAGTCTACACTGAGACAGCCTAATGAACTGCATCAAATTTTTCTGAATAACTTCGTCCCTACTTCAAAATTCTGACAGCAATGTTTTGATTTTCATGTCGGACTCTCTTTTATAAATTTCCGTCTTGGATCTTGAGAAGATCAATAATTTTGTCATGGAGGAGAAAGCAAGTTTTTTTTAAATCGTCGGGAAATGTTTTTGACATCCCTACACAAAGGTCAGGCTAGCCGAAGAGAGCAGAGTTATTTGCAATGTAGTTTGTTAATAAGGAAGAATGTGCCTTTTGACAGATATTCTGACTCTCAAGACTTTAACGATTAATGTCTGTTCCACGACTTGTTTGCAGTCATTTTAAAGCTCTTGACGAGAGTAAAATTGCAACGTCTACTTTTTCCCTAAATGGTCGCAACGGGGATAACGGCCATTTTGAATGTCAATCACCAGAATATATTATAGCTACTGTGCTAATGATAACCTTTTTCAATGTGGTCTACATACATCGCCAATAATTCAGAAAAACCCCCATAATGACCGTCTTGGCTGTGACTCGCGCCTTACTATCGAGCTATTAACTGAACAAAGCTGCCGCTGAAAATTACAATCAAAAATGATATTTGAATAATAACACAAGGTAGCAAAGGCCAGATTACGGTTTGTTGCCAGCTCAAGGGCTGGTGCTTATGACAGCAATATCGATGATGCAGAATGCTAGGGTATCGCCAATGTTGCTGGGAACAGCGAAGATATCTCACGCCTATGTTAACACAGATGTATGCTGAGGCCATTGTGAAAGCCCATACAGAACTTAAAGAGGTCAAACCAACACTTAAGGTAGACAAGTCTTTCACTTTAGAGGCGCATACGACCTTAGAAGAAACACAGTTAGCCCACACTAGACTATAGTGTATGTCATTGATAAGAACAAACCCAACCAAAAACGTGTAAATTTACCAAAGTTTGCCAGTCTTGTTTCTTCCCCTTTACAAACACACTGTCAGCCAAAGGTATTTCTGTCAGAAATATTCTGTCCTCTGAGGACTTCTAACAGGAAACAGAACATACCAAGTTGTGTATAGCGATGGCTCCAAAAACTGTGCTTTTCACATTTATCAAACACACAGTCATCATTTGGAACGTTAGCACTGTTTATTTATCGCTGTTACATTACAGTTTTTGAAGCTGAAAAAATCGGTTCGTGTAGAATGTTTTCAGCAAAATTAAATTGTGCATTTAATAATCTAGAATGGTCAGATGATGGTAAAGGATGAATTCAGTACACGTTGATAAAATGCGTCATTTTCCCTTTTAGTATTTAAGAATATTTGAGATTGAAAGTGGCTGCCATTTGTGTGACATTCAAGAGGGTAATTAATATTTGACTTCCACGGAATTATACCGACATTAAGCATCCCCATGCTTACATCTACAGATGATAATATCCAAGCCTTCGGAACATCAGTCATACACGCAAGGAAAGGTTGCTGTGTCGGCCACCCGTATACAGCCATAGTCCAGAAAAACATTTGCTAAGTTAATTGTAATTTAATTTTTAAATTATTCTTTATTTCGAGAACGTGCCAAAAATTAGTGAAAACCAAAAAAAGGCACAAAACATACCAACAACCCCAATATTAGGCATACTTTTCACATAGAATACAGGTATACAAAGGAGTTTAAAAACAGTAATAAAAAAATTTGCGCAAAAAGTTGCTGTGTCAAATGACATCTGAGAATACAACTTCCTCAATCAGGTTATTTTTACTTTCAGTCAAACGAAAGTAGAAATTTGAACGGACCATCTGTTGTTTAGTTTTAAATGTCATGATGCAATGACCGACAAAGGTTTTGGGTAAACTCAACCGGTGTCTAATAGCCAGTTGCTAATATTATCCATGGTGGCCAAGATGTTTAATAAACGAGGGCATAACACACGTCCTTGTTTAACACCATGGTTGTACATTAAAGCTTTTTAGATTACTGAGCTCTCTCTATCACGATATTGTTCATTTCGGTAGCAATATAACAAAATTCTAGCAATATACAGATAAACAACTTTCCTGTTTAGTTACTTTCTAAACAGAGTTCAACGATTTATTCTGTCAACGCTATGGTGATAACTGCGAAGCACAAGGAAACTGGACTATTATGGCATTTGTAAAAATCGATAGTATCTTTGAAAATCAAACATGTCAATGTCCGTAGAATGACAGGTCTTGAAATTAAATTAATGATCACTATTATCAAGATATTTTTCGCATCTTTGAAGCAACAAAACTAAGACCCAAAAGGTATGACGACCTAAGATTTATTAGCGCGGATCACCATCGTTCAGCTCTAGCGAAAGTGATATACCTTGTGTTGTCTTTCCAAGAATTGCATAAAAATGTTCGTTGTTTTTAGTTATTTTAGCTAAATGCTCATTCAATAATACAAGGTGCTGGTACTCCGTATTCAATCGTCATGTGATTGTTGGCATTTCTAAGCCCTTTTATTAGGGACCTTTTCTCAGTAATTAACATAAACTACATTAACGCTGATTGGTCACATCGGGGTCAGAATGCCGATAGTTTAACGTACAGCATTGATACTAATTTTGTGTCAGTTATGTTACCCTCAATTCTCCTTGATTAGTCTACACTGAGACAGCCTAATGAACTGCATCAAATTTTTCTGAATAACTTCGTCCCTACTTCAAAATTCTGACAGCAATGTTTTGATTTTCATGTCGGACTCTCTTTTATAAATTTCCGTCTTGGATCTTGAGAAGATCAATAATTTTGTCATGGAGGAGAAAGCAAGTTTTTTTTAAATCGTCGGGAAATGTTTTTGACATCCCTACACAAAGGTCAGGCTAGCCGAAGAGAGCAGAGTTATTTGCAATGTAGTTTTTTAATAAG
Organism: Ptychodera flava; assembly: GCA_001465055.1. Lineage (NCBI taxonomy): Eukaryota > Metazoa > Hemichordata > Enteropneusta > Ptychoderidae > Ptychodera > Ptychodera flava. The sequence continues at coordinate 7,926 of LD350281.1, read as the reverse complement.
GAAGAATGTGCCTTTTGACAGATATTCTGACTCTCAAGCTTTTAACGATACATTTCTGTTCCACGACTTGTTTGCAGTCATTTTAAAGCTCTTGACGAGAGTAAAATTGCAACGTCTACTGTTTCCGCAAATGGTCGCAACGGGGATAACGGCCATTTTGAATGTCAAACACCAGAATATATTATAGCTACTGTGCTAATGATAACCTTTTTTCAATGTGGTCTACATACATCGCCAATAATTCAAAAAAACCCATAATGACCGTCTTGGCTGTGACTCGCGCCTTACTATCGAGCTATTAACCGAACAAAGCTGCCGCTGAAAATTAAAATGAAAAATGATATTTAAATAATAACGCAAGGTAGCAAGGGCAAGATTACGTTTGTTGTGGGCTCAAGGGATGGTGCTTATGACAGCAATATCGATGATGCAGAATGCTAGGGTATCGCCAATGTTGCTGGGAACAGCGAAGATATCTCACGCCTTTGTTAAGACAGATTTATGTGAGGCCATTGTGAAAGCCCATACAGAACTCAAATAGGTCAAACCAAAACTTAAGGTAGACAAGTCTTCCATTTTAGAAACGCATACGACCTTAGAAGAAATACAGTTAGCCCACACTAGACTATAGCGTATGTCATTGATAAGCACCAACCCAACAAAAAACGTGTGAATTTACCAAATTTTGCCAGTCTTGTTTTTTCCCCTATACAAACACAGCCAAAGGTATTTCTGACAGAAACATTCTGTCCTCCGAGGACTTCTAACAGGAAACAGAACATACCAAGTTGTGTATAGCAATGGGTCAAAAAACTGTGCTTTTCACATTATCAAACACACTGTCATTATTTGGAACGTTAGCACTGTTTATTTATCGCTGTTACATTACAGCTTTTGAAGCTGAAAAAATTGGTTCGTGTAGAATATTTTCAGCAAAATGAAATTGTGCACTGAATAATCTGGAATGGTCAGATGATGGTAAAGGATGAATTCAGTACACGTTGATTAAATGCGTCAATTTCCCTTTCAGTATTTAAGAATATTTGAAATTAAAAGTGGCCGCCATTTGTGTGACATTCAAGATTTCAATTGACTTCCACGGAATTATACCGACATTAAGAATCCCCATGCTTACATCTACAGATGATAATATCCAAGCCTTCGGAACATAACGCAAGGAAAGGTTGCTGTGTCGGCCACACGTATACAGCCATAGCCATGAAAAGTTAATTGTAATTTAATTTTTGACTTATTCTTTATTTCGAGAACGTGCCAAACAATTAAAGAAACAAAAAAGGCACAAAACATACCAACAACCCCGACATTAGGCATACTTTTCACATAGAACACAGGTATACAAAGAAGTTTAAATACAGTCATAAAAAATCTTGCACAAAAAGTTGCTGTGTCAAATGACATTTGAGAATACAACTTCCTCGATCAGGTTACTTTTACTTTCAATCAAACGAAAGTAGAAATTAGAACGGACTATCTGTTGTGTACTTTTAAGAGTCATGATGCAATGACCGACAAAGGTTTCGGGTAAACTCAAACGGTGTCTAATAGCCAGTTGCTAATATTATCCATGGTGGCCCAGATGTTTACTAAACGAGGGCATAATACACGTCCTTGTTTAACACCATGGTTGTACATTAAAGCTTTTTAGATTACTGAGCTCTCTCTATCACGATATTGTTCATTTTGGTACCAACATAACAAAATTCTAGCAATATACAGATAAACAGCATTCCTGTCCAGTTTCTTTCTAAACAGAGTTCAACGATTTATTCTGTCAACGCTTTGGTGATAACTAAGAAGCACAAGGAAACTGGACTATTATGGCATTTGTAAAAATCGATAGTATCTTTGAAAATCAAACATGTCAATGTCCGTAGAATGACAGGTCGTGAAATTAAATTAATGATTACAATTATCAAGATATTTTTCTCATCTTTGAAGCAACAAAACTAAGACCCAAAAGGTATGACGACCCAAGATTTATTAGCGCGGATCGCCATCGTTCAGCTCTATCGAACGTGATATACCTTGTGTTATCTTTCCAAGAATTGCATAAAAATGTTCGTTGTTTTTAGTTATTTTAGCTAAAAGCTCATTCAATAATACAAGGTGCTGGTACCCCATATACAATTGTAATGTGATTGTTGACATTTCTAAGCCCTTTTATTTGAACCTTTTCTAAGTAATTAACATAAACTACGTTATCGCTGATTGGTCACACTGGGTTCAGAATGCCGATAGTTTAACGTACAGCAGTGATACTAATTTTGTGTCAGTTATGTTACCCTCAATTCTCCTTGATTAGTCTACACTGAGACAGCCTAATGAACTGCATCAAATTTTTCTGAATAACTTCGTCCCTACTTCAAAATTCTGACAGCAATGTTTTGATTTTCATGTCAGACTCTTTTTTATAAATTTCCGTCTTGGATCTTGAGAAGATCAATAATTTTGTCATGGGGGAGATAGCAAGTTTTTTTTAAATCGTCGGGAAATGTTTTTGACATCCCTACACAAAGGTCAGGCTAGCCAAAGAGAGCAGAGTTATTTGCAATGTAGTTTGTTAATAAGGAAGAATGTGCCTTTTGACAGATATTCTGACTCTCAAGATTTTAACGATTAATGTCTGTTCCACGACTTGTTTGCAGTCATTTTAAAGCTCTTTGCGAGAGTAAAATTGCAACGTCTACTTTTTCCCTAAATGGTCGCAACGGGGATAACGGCCATTTTGAATGTCAAACACCAGAATATATTATAGCTACTGTGCTAATGATAACCTTTTTTCAATGTGGTCTACATACATCGCCAATAATTCAGAAAAACCCCATAATGACCGTCTTGGCTGTGACTCGCGCCTTACTATCGAGCTATTAACTGAACAAAGCTGCCGCTGAAAATTACAATCGAAAATGAAATTTAAATAATAACACAAGGTAGCAAAGGCCAGATTACGGTTTGTTGCCAGCTCAAGGGATGGTGCTTATGACAGCAATATCGATGATGCAGAATGCTAGGGTATCGCCAATGTTGCTGGGAACAGCAAAGATATCTCACGCCTATGTTAACACATATGTATGCTGAGGCCATTGTGAAAGCCCATACAGAACTAAAAGAGGTCAAACCAAAACTTAAGGTAGACAAGTCTTTCACTTTAGAGGCGCATACGACCTTAGAGGAAATACAGTTAGCCCACACTAAACTATAGTGTATGTATTGATAAGCACCAACCTACAATAAACGTGTGAATTTACCAAATTTTGCCACTCTTGATTTCTTCCCTTTACAAACACGGTCAAGGGTATTTCTGACAGAAGTATTCTGTCCTCCGAGGACTTTTAACAGAAAACAGAACATACCAAGTAGTGTATAGCGATGGCTCCAAATAATGTGCTTTGCACATTATCAAACACACTGTCAACATCATTTGGAACATTAGCACTGTTTATTTATCGCTGTAATGTTACAGCTTTTGAAGCTGAAAAATTGGTTCGTGTATAATATTTTCAGCAAAATGAAATTATCTGGAATGGTCAGATGATGGTAAAGGATGAATTCAGTGCACGTTGATAAAATGCGTCAATTTCCCTTTTAGTATTAATTAAAGAATATTTGAAATTAATAGTGGCTGCCATTTGTGTGACATTCAAGAGGGCAATTAATATTTGACTTCCACGGAATTATACCGACATTAAGCATCCCCACGCTTTCATCTACAGATGATAATATCCAAGCCTTCGGAACATCAGTCATACACACAAAAAAGGTTGCTGTGCCGGCCACCCGTATACAGCCAATAGCCTAAAAAAACATTTGCTAAGTTAATCATAATTTAATTTTTAACTTATTCTTTTTTTTCGAGAACGTGCCAACAAATTAAAGAAAACCAAAAAAGACACAAAACATACCAACAACACCCTCATGAGGCATACTTTTCAGATAGAACACAGGTATAGGAGTTTAAAAACAGTCATTAAAAATCTTGCGCAAAAAGATGCTGTGTCAAATAACATCAGAGAATAAACATCCCCTTTCAGGTTAGTTTTACTTTCCATCAAACGCAGTTGAAATTAGACCATCTGTTGTAAACTTTCAAATGACAGGATGTAATGACCGACAAAGGTTTGCAGAAATTGCATAAATATGTTGTTTGTTTTTAATTATTTAAACACTGAGACCGCCTATTGAAGTGCACCAATTTTTTCTGTATACTCAATAACTTCGTCCCTACTTCAAATCCCGACAGCATTATTTTGCCTTAGTTGTTTTTGATATTCATGTTAGACTCTTTGTTATAAATTTCTGTTTCGAATCTTGAGAAGATCCATCACTTTTCAATTGAGGAGATAGCATTTGTTTCAAAGTGCCGACCAACATTTTGACACCCATACACAACAGTCAGGCAAACCAAAGAGAGCAGTGTCATTTGCATTGTAGTTTGTTGATAAGGAAGAATGTGCCTTTAGGACAGATATTCAGACTCTCAATTTGTTATGATACATTTCTGTTCTACCACTTGTTGGGGTCATTTTTAAACTCTGGGTGCGACTCAAATTTCCAGCGTTTTATCGTTTCTCTGTGTACATGTAGTCAACACAGTGATGGTGGCCATTTTGAATGTCAAACACCAGAAAATTGTATGTAATTTGTATCCCTGGTAGTAAAATATGCGTGGTGATCCCTTATTTATGGTATTTTTTTTGATTGTTTAAGAAAATGCTTTTAAATTTTCCTGAGTAAAGTTTGACCAAAGTTTAAGCCTTTGCAGTTCTCGGCGCATGATACCTAAGTCATATATTTCAGATAATATGCACTACTCGAAAAATTGAAAC
>LD350280.1:169102-179140 GCA_001465055.1 Ptychodera flava | reverse complement strand
TCTCAACTGATTTTATTCAAAGTTTGTACCTGGACATTGACTTATGTCATACATCTACTTGTTGATATTTTAAACAGTAAGATCAAATATCGTTGCATGGCGGCGATTTTGTTACGATTTTCTCATGTACTGAGCCAATATAACTCGGACATGACCATCTGTATCAAAGTATTTTTATCACAGACCTAATGAAGACGACTCTATCTTCTCTGAGGACCTGTAATCAAAGTACCCATTAACAAGTGGGGACTGTGTCATCAACGATGACTTGTTTCATCATATTTATTTTGAATGTGAACCATAATTCCTTCTTCTTCTCCCCAAAGAATGTTGATATACACAGTGTTCAGCTTGTCAACTCAGCCACTATGTGTGTTAACTGCATTGTTATTATTTAAAAGTGACTTCTGGTCCGGTCTAGAATTAAATGTAAATAATTACAATGCATTTTACACATATAGACGCTAAGTTGACAAGCTAAATAGTGGGTGTCTCAACATTCTTTGGGTAGTAGAATAAGAAGTTGCAATTGATTTATAAAATACAAATAATGAAAAACTCATCGAAAGTCAGAATTACTTTGTCTTTAAATGTTACACATGTAAAGAGTACTTGACCAAACTATTTGTAAGAAGATGACATACAGCAAAATATGATGTAAGAATAGATGATAGCTTTGTAGTTTTCATACAATGTGCTGATTTGCTTTCCTTTATTGTCATTGTTGACTTGAATTCAGTAGCTTTCTACAGATACCCCAATTCATACCATGAGTTACACTGCATTTTGATACTTCATAAAAATAGTCTTGACTATTCTTTGTGTTGGTAGGGAGTTGAGAAGTCTCTACATGTTGTACAAGAGTACTTCCCAGAACTTGAAGTTCTCAGTTTGAGTGGAAACTACTGCACAGATAAAAAACCTGCTGCCATCAATTGGATTGAGGGTCGTGGCAAATCTGTGGTGTGTGAAGCAACTATACCAAGCACAGTTATTAAACAAGTAAGTAGAAAAAGAACTGTGAAAGGTTTGCCTTTCGCTTTCTTAACCAGAATGTTACCAGAACAATAGTTTGCTGCAACATTTTGGCTTTCATCAGCCATTAGGCTTTACTAAGGTAGAAAATCAACTGAAGAAGTTGGATATGAAACACAATACATGCATGATATTGTAAATGTATTGTACTTCCGCATACCATAATTTACCCTTCTCTAATCACTATTGATATCAGAGTTTTTGATTTTAACATTCTGTATATGCTGTTGAAACTATCTAAGATTTGCAACAAAGATTTCCAGTGTGTCCCTGTTGTGGGCCTGTCAGCAAATCTATGACTTCTACTCTCTGTAGGTATTGAAGACATCGGCCCAGGCATTGGTTGATCTGAACATCAGCAAGAATTTAATTGGTTCCTCAATGGCAGGAAGTATAGGAGGTTTCAATGCTCATGCTGCCAATATTGTTACTGCTATTTACATTGCGACTGGACAGGTCAGTTTCTGACACAGCTTCACACAAGTCTTGATCTATTGTGAGATATTCCTGTTTTCACAAAAATTATTCCAGCTGGAGTGATCTGGATTGACCTTCTTGCAGATGTTGACCAGCATTGTCTCAATAAATTAAAAAAAAAATTACTTGTAATTAACATAATCATCTCTGGAACTGCAAGACTGAGTACACATCAGTCATTTTCCAATGATTTTTGATGATGTCTCTTACATGGACTCAAACATTTTTTAACAATACCAGCTTTCATATCTGTTTCTATGTAGTTTATGATGGTCCTCTAACTGTTGTACAAATTTTTTTTATGCATTCAGGATCCAGCTCAAAACATTGCTAGTTCCAACTGTATAACACTGATGGAGACATCGGGACCACAACATGAAGATTTGTACATTTCATGCACTATGCCATCTCTTGAAATTGGAACAGTCGGCGGTGGTACAGTACTTCATCCACAAGCTGCATGTCTTGATGTAAGTTACTTCACCCTTTGCAGTCCAGAGCGCCCTCAAACGCCCTATGGGGGTGCGGCCAAAGCGCCCGAAAGCGCCCGAACATTCCAGACTTCCGGGTCGATTTGAAAATGCGGGAAACGTAACGGTTTTCCGTGATGAACGTATCATCATTTTCTGATGACGTACTAAGCAAATGTTAGGCTACATTTTCCCGCTCATACATATACAGGTTGCCATTAAAAGTTTTTGCACAAAATCGATCGATGTTTTCTCAGACGCGTCGCTAAGTTTGAATTTTAAATTTTTGTTTACGTCCTGCCGTAGCGTCAACCCTCACTGAAAAATCGCGGATGTCGGTCGCTCGAATACCTAAATCATGAGAATTTTCCTTGACAATGACGAACAGGAGGAATTTGAAGGCTTTTCAGACGTAGACACAGTGAGTGACATAGACGTTGACGAGATCGATGCAGCGCTACGGCAAAAACTCCAGTTTTAGGACTTCAAACTGTAACCGGAAGCGCCCGATATCGTCCCATGGTATAAAATTTCGATCTTCCGAATTTTCTGGTCGCTGAATCTGGCCCTCAGCATCGTTTAGGTGTCGGAGCTCATCCGGTAGATTATTTTTTCTGTTGATTCCGTTTTCAAAACGTAGAAACAGTGAGTGACATTGACGTAGGTGAGATCGATGCAGCGCTACGGCAAGTACATGCTGCATGCAAACTATGAAGCGCCCGATAAATAGTGTGAGATCTCATAGGGTCGCCTCGTGGTACAAAATTTCGATCTTCTGAATTTTCTGGTCGCAGAATCTGTTTCTTATCATAGTTTAGGCATCGGAGCTCAGCCGTTAGATTATTTTTTCTGTTAATTCCGCTGCGTTTCCGTCAACAAGTTGTCGATGAAATCAACCACTACGCGACTCTGTGTCGATGGCCCGGCGCCGACGTAAACCAGTACTGGTATGAGACGAAGGTTGATGAAATGCGGGCGCTCATAGCAAAATATTTTGATCGAAATTCACACCATGCCAGATGTAAATGACTACTGGTCAACAGACGACAGATTACAACTACCGGGGATCGCAAAAGTAATGCCAAAGAATCGATATCAGAAGTATTTTCATGTCAATGATAATGAACTCGATGTGCCCGCCGGTGACCTCAACCGTGCATGATCGTACGTTCAAAGTTCGACCTCATCTTGACCTCAGGCGTTCAATTTTCTTTTCCCGCAAATTACGGTCATTTCGCCAGCTGTCGATTGATTAGGCTATGATAAAATTCAAAGGCCATATGATGCAGTACATGCAAGCCAAGCCAGTCAAGTAGTATTTCAAAGTTTAGATGCTGACTTGTCCCCTTAGCGGATACTGTCTGAGCTTCGATCCCCAGAATTTATTGGAAAGAAAGGCGGACGTACACGGTACAGGCGCCAAAAAGAGAACTATCGTACCCTCATTTTTTTGAATTAAAGACACTTTATAAATAAATACTTTTATTTTGTTGTAAATTTGATAATTTTGTGTTCGATATTACTTTTACTTTATAATACGTTTAAAAATGATGCAAACATTTCCTCAATGTGCCATGAAATTTGCACAAGCTGGTTGATGATATATAATAATATGTATGGCAAATTCTCATCTCTATGATGCTACAACAATTGCAAAATTAGAAAAACATTGATTTTCAAAATAACATCATGTAAAAAAAGAAGAAACACTCAAATTATGTGTTTTGTTTATTTTTATTTCATCTGGGACTTCTTACCTGAAAAGGAAAGTGTAAAACTGTGCAATAAATCAGCTGCCAGCTTCATTTGATGAGGAAAAGTGTCAAGAAATTTTCTTGAATTCCCCATAAGCAATATATCGTTGGAAAGGAAATTTTATAAGCTTTAAAATAATTTCAGGTTGCTGTAGTCAGTTTTGAGCCACTTTTTTACAAATTTGGAATAAACAATACACTGGTAATGATTACAGAATATTTTAATTTTTGAGTGGGGAGTTCTGGTCTCCACTGTACATTGTTATGCAAATGAGCTGGGCTGCAAAGGGTTAATGAGTATTCTCCAACCTCCTTTGACCCATCCATACCCACTGTCCTTTAACCCATCCACACCTGTACTACGTCACAGTTTTTAGTCGCCGCAGACACAGTCCGGTGGGGACTTATAGATGGGGTCCTGTCCATCCGTCCATGAGCAGCCGTTTCTCTGTCACCCCTGAGCCGATTTTGTTCAAACTGTGTGCAAGTACTGTGTCATACAAGTGCACGTCACTTTATTTTGCGATATGACCTATTATGGCTGCTGGGCGGCCATTTTGTTGCGATTTTTTCATGTTATTGAACTATTACTTAACTATCCCTGAATTGATTTTGTTCAATATTGGTACACAGACAAAGTACTATTGACATGCATATATATGCATGTCAATTTATTTTGTGATAAGATCCAATATGGCCGCCTGGCGGTCATTTTGTTGCAAACTTCTCATGTTTTTGAACCATAACTCAACTATCCCTGAATCAATTTCATTCAGTGTTGGTACACATTCATTACATAAATGTAACTATTGATCTTGCCATAGAAAACACCAACAGCCATAACTTTACAGTCCCAAGTACACAAACATGACACCCCCCCCCCCCCAACAGACCACTATCATGTGATTTCCCAACATTTAACAAATTCACCCCTCTCCCCTGTAATGAAGCTACCAAGCATGTAATTAAATCACCGTAATTCAAACACCATAATCCAGCAGGGACTGTGTCATCAGTGATGACTTGTCTTGTTTACATTGAGAATGTAATGTATGGAAGGCAATTTCGGTCCAATTTCCCGTCTGCAGAAAACTTGTCCATTTCATTGTGATCTATTTCAGTCATTAGATTTTGAATATGTCACCAAGTCAATATCTGTTGAACATTTTTCCTCACTTGAAATGATCTGATGCGTAAATTTCAGGAGTATATATCCAAACAAAGCTGTGTTCATTTCAATTTGGTATCTTAAGCATCAAAATCTGATTTATTTATCATGAAGTTTCCACTGTTGGTCCCCTTATTAACATCAATTTTTCGCCATGTTCATTTTAACAGATACTAGGTGTGAAGGGTTCATCACCCATACAGCCAGGTCTCAATGCTCAGACCTTTGCCAGGATTATTGCCACCACTGTCATGGCTGGTGAACTCTCATTGATGTCAGCATTGGCAGCCGGTCACCTTGTGAAAAGCCACATGAAACACAACAGGTGAGTTTCTCAAACCTTGAACTCCAGTGTATTTTGGTTTCTCTATTTCTGTAAAAACTTGTTTCATTCATGATAATTATCATCATGGGATCAGTTTTAGTTTGGGATTTGGAACAGAGATAGACATGAGATAATAGCTATAAGAAATCCTGTACAAATTCTGTTGTTCCCTGACATGAGTGCATTGATATATCATGGGCAAGCCTGGTAACATGGCCAGGGAACCTGGATAAGTTATACCAGAGTACCATCCTTAACAAAAATGTCATGATGTACAAAGAGGGTAGTTTGACAATACAGTGTATCAGATCACTGTCTGAGTAGATGTATTTTCCAATTTTAAACTTTGGTTCAGTGAAAATTGAAATCCATACGTGTTGATGATGGTTTTATTGTATGTTCTCAGTATTGACAGTAGTGAATAGTTGACAAAGGATTCATCTGTCATCAACCAAACCAGAGTGCAATGCACAGCATGGACACATCAATGCATATTTTGACAATATACTCCTTTGTAATCATGTACAACTTTTCTGTGGTAATATTGACTGTTCTGTGGTAATATTGACTGTTCTGTGGTAATATTGACTGTTCTGTGGTAATATTGACTTTTTTATGGTAATATTGACTGTTCTGTGGTAATATTGGTAATATTGACTTTTCTATGGTAATATTGACTGTTCTGTGGTAATATTGACTGTTCTGTGGTAATATTGACTGTTCTGTGGTAATGTTATAATAATAATGGTTTATTGTAAGCACTCAAAAGGTGACCGACGGTCAAAAAGTATGAGTTACAGGGAAATAAAAAGAAGTATTACATCTAGAAAACACTTACTGAATAATATAAAATAAAATAAATTATTGCGTGTAAAAACACTGACAGAGTAAAATAAAATAAAACAAAGTATTACATCTAAAAACGCTGACTGATAAAATGCAGAGAGATAAATGCGTTGTTGAATAAGAAGACTGAGCATTACAAAATCATGATGACTGATTGTTCAATCTAATACAATGTACAATGGGGCTATTTTCCATTCGTGTTGTCCTACATTTAAAGGTTAATCTATTCTTATGTCGGGTCTCGTAACCATGTGAATGGATATTTGGCACTAAGTGATGTAGCTTGTGGTGTTCATTTGTTACTTCAGACCCAAATTTTCTACAAATTTGTTTACGCCTGTCTTCTAAACTCACAATGCCCAAACATTTTAAAGCATCGTCATAGTGAGTGAAAGGCAAGATAATTCTAAGTGCTCTTTTCTGGACACTCTCAATCGCCATTTTCAATTTCTCGGTGAGCCAACCTTCCCAAACTATGCAAGAAAATTCCAGACATGATCTAATAAGTGAAATGTAAATCCGTTTTAGGTCCTCCGTTGTTGCCCCATATCTGCATAATACTCTCATTAAATGTAATCTCTTACTGGCTTTAGATATAATATCATCAATGTGTGAATCCCATTTCAGCGTGTCAAGTAATGTAAGACCAAGACTTTTGTATGAAGTTACAACTTCTAAAGTAACGTTGTTGATGTTCAGTGGAGGAATGAATATTTCAGATTTTGAAAAGACTATTCTCATTTCTTTACACTTTTTAATGTTCAGTTCCATCTTGTTTCTCTGAGACCATTTGTAAATTTCATCAAGGTCTGACTGTAGAGTTGAATTTGTAATATTCTTGTGGCAGAAGTGTTCTGATATGGTTGTGTCATCCATAAAGATAAAGTGAGAGTTCCTGATTATAGTATGAAGATCATTGACCATAAGTGCAAACAAAATTGGTCGAAGTTTAGTACCCTGAGGTACTCAAATGTTGACTGTTCTGTGGTAATATTGACTCTTTTTACACTGTCCTTCTCAGGTCAAGTGTCAATATGGCTCCAAGTTTACCAGTCATCAAGGAGCATGACAGTGGGTTCCATCGACGATCTAAATCTTTGGATGCCAGCAGTACTACACCAGGAACATGTGTCATGAATGCATCATAATCGTCCGTTGATCAAGTCGGCAACTAAATGGAGAAACTCCTAAAGCACAGCCTTTCAGACTTGCTAGCACAAGTTGGACCATCCTACCCCCACACAAAGAACATTATGAGCTGTTAATATGTGGCTTTTGTAACTTTATAGCAATGAACTTGGTCAGTTGTGCCACGTTCCTGAGACTATACTGCTCTAGTTTCTGCCACATTGTTTAGTTTTGAAGTACATTAAAGAAAGCTATTATAGTCTTGGTAGATTGCAGGCAGCATTTCAAACTCAACCACTGTCAAAGTCTACAATAAATAGAGATATTGACATTTTTCATGTCCATGTTAAAATGGAATGTTCAATGTGTCGAAAATCAAAACTAACAGATTATATTGTGGGGTCCATTGTATTTTATTTTATTTAATGTCAGTGTATGTTTAAATGGGCTGTACCATGATGATAGAGAGGGGTGATAGGGTGTTGCCAGAGGGACACACTAATGTAAACCCTGTGATCCTCTTTGTTATCCTGTGGGAGTTTTTGCATGCATTAGTGATGTTGCCTGATGGTTCTTTCAGCATTTACAAGAAAGACTATTTTGAACTTATAATATGACACCAAAGTGGCATTGTTATGTTTTTGAACTTGCTGCGACTCTTTGCACTGAATAGGGATAGAAATAATTTTGGCTTTGATATAACTGTATATAAATTATGCGGAGAAAAGGGCTTTGAACTGTTGCATGGTTTATTTGTTCATAGTGTTTAATGTGCAATAGATCTTGTACAAATGTGGCAGCATGGACCAGTGTAGAGGACATAGTCACTGATTTCTTGTCCTGTGCTGTTTTGTTACAAATCATACAAATTAGAACACTTGAATGTATTTGTAGAGCGGATGACAAGAAGTATTCTCAACTCCACTTGACACAGAACTGAAATGTGTTCATACAGTGGATGACAAGACAAAATCTGAACTCCTCCTGACACAAAATTGAAACGATAATAATTATATAATGTCTGGAGTCTTCCAGAAATATTCGTCATGATCTAATGATAATTCTCAGATACTGCAAATGTGAGTTAATTGATAATTCTTCATGAGATGGTGTTCACAGTCTGTTTAGTTCTGGCTTGGTATTTGTATCATCCAGGTCAACAATATTTTAATGTTGATTTTTCTTGATGAAAGGAAAACCTAGAAGCAGTGATTTCTGTATGTCTCTCAAAATCACAAAAAGCTGCATATTTGTGGACAAGGCCTTGTTTATGTTACTTCTGTGTGTGATGTTTTCGTTTCTGGTAAGGCAATTTGCTACAAAGTTTTGTACATATTTAAAGTTTTTGCAATTTTCCAACAGTTCTGCCCGTGTGAATACAAATGAATCATTATTATTATTCATAGCAAGAAAAATGAGGTTTTGTTGATAGTATGAAAGAAGAGTCTTTTTCAGTAGATCCAAATAATTGAAAGTTACTAGTGAAACACAAAGTAAATAAAGCAAAAATGATTTTATGTTTAATTCTCTCATTTTGAATTGTGAAGTTCAACAGCAATAGCAAATCTGCTTGAGTAAATGTCTAAGACATCTGAAATATTGCTATTATTAAAATTTCATCATACATAAAAATGGAAAGCCATGTGACAATTTGTCAATTATGTTTATCATAGATAGGTTTGTTGCTAACAGGACAGACTAGACTCTGAGTTTTTTACCATTTCAAATTTGATTGAATACATCATGTATTTTCACTGAGTAATGCCACAATGTAAATTTACATCTTTGTATTTAAAATGGTGTCAATGACAATTATTTAAACTGTGGTCTTTCTCAAGAGTTGCTTTTCAGTGTTTTTATTTTCAAAACATACTTTGTATTGTTTTCGTTTATGTAAATGTGCTTCACCAAAGTGTGCTTGTCCAATAATTAGTCTGGAGGTTGGCAAATATTAGAAGACAGGGCAGGTCTCCAGTGATGATGATAAACACACTGGATTTTTTATGGAAGGAAACCCACAGTCCCAGCATCTCCAGAGACTGTGTTATAAATTATAACACAATACACTACCTATCTCAGTGAGGATGTAATAGTTCACTATTATACCATCCCTCTGCTGTCTAGATTAGCGATGGTTACTATTACAGTGGTTAGAGAATTCTTTGGTTGAAAGAATGGGTTTACATGTAAAAATATTATACCTCTAGTGTCTGTTTAGCTCAGAACACACACATGTACATTCATTTCTAAAATAAATGTGTTCTGTATAAGACATTTGTTTTGGGAAAATTACAATTTTCACAGAAAAGTGCATTATAAGGTCCCTGTCTCTGTTTTTTTCATGGTAATATATCGGCGACATTGCCACTTCATTTACAAACCATAGACACATTAATTAGAGCTTGTATGAGTTGAAAGTGAATCTGCAGTGAAAATGAAAGAATAACCCTAGCATGTACATGTATTGCCTGAAAGATGGTTGTGAAGCAAATCTAACAAAGTCTGTAATGTCTTCACAATTGTATGTGTGCTGTACAGTACAATTTGTGACTTCAGATGCAGCAGCCACAGTGCAAGTTTAAGCCTCTTGTCCAAAACAAATCTGACAAAGAAACTACGATTCAAACTTTCACCGAACATGATGAATTACTGAAATTCAAACTACTTAACAGTTTTTGAATAGCAACCATTTCAAAAGCAAATGTGACGGTGATTCTGGGTATCATTGGTAAGGCCAAAGTAATTAAATTCTTTGTTTTGCGTCCCCACCCGCGTAGGTTTTTAAGGTTTTCATGAAAAACACACACAATGTATTTGAATAGGAAATTTTAGGAC
>LD350280.1:119164-154449 GCA_001465055.1 Ptychodera flava | reverse complement strand
GTATTTTTGGGGCAATTTTTGCCATTTTTGGTCAAAAAATGTGTATATTCAAAACTACTCATCTGATAGCTTTGAAATTTGGTATACAGGTTTCCATAGATGAACTCAATGATATTTATTGAAATAATGATGAAATCTGCAATTTTGAATTTTTGGGGCAATTTTTCCTATTTTTGGTCAAAAAATGTGTTTTTCAAAAATTACTTGTCTAACAAGCTTTGAAATTTGGTATACAGGTTTCTATAGATGAACTAAATTTGATCTTTTGAAATTATGATGAAATCTGCAATTTTTACTTTTTGGGGCAATTGTTGCCATTTTCTCATCAGATAGCTTTGGTTGACATGTTCTTAGGGATGATCCTATGTGATATATTCAAAGTATGATGAAATCTTCAATTGCGTATTTTTGCAGCTTATTTTAGCCACTTTTTTCTGGCCACTGCATCGAGCTATCAAAGATTTCCACCCTTCTTCATCAACATGTGTAAAAAATAGTTATTCTCTGCATAAACACAGCGGAGCTATATCGGCCGCTAGGTCGCTTGTTAAATTTATAGAATATTCGATCTGAGACCCTCCAGTTATCAAATAGCGACCACTTTATGAGGACAATGCTGTACTTTTTGGTGATATTTTCATATCATTTTAGTAATCACTCTCCTGGATGCATGATGCTAAACCTTGTGTACAATATGCCGTGTTAGTGTTACCGGGTAAATTAACCACAGACTAAAATTCAAATGGCAATATTAACATTGGATATTGACAGGACGGAATACATGCCATTGCGGTATTCATTTGCTAGACGAACAAGAAACTATTTTAAAACAGAATACACAAGTACTGATAGCAGAATATTAGATTCAAGACCCTGAAACTCATGAAACTTTCTCCTAGAGTAGCCAATTACAGGCCTTCAACTACTTTGTACACCCATAGACAAGCCGTTCAGAAAACAGCTTCAACCCTTTCTTGAAATCAGCGTTTCTACATGCATGTGTTGCCCGTCTGCTTCTCAAACGACACACAGATAACGTAACTGTACACAGGCTGCTTTTACTTTTATAATCCGAGTAAATTAATCTTTATTACGTAATACTGAATGAACCAGAAGTATTATTCGATTTATTCAGCAAGATTGATGACGTATTGTTATAGTTTGACATAAACTAACGGCTAGTGGTCAAATATGTCACTGCAGAGTCGTGTGGCTCTAAAGTGGTCAAATATGTCACTGAAGGGCGGTGATGGCTTTGAAGTGGTCAAATATGCAACTGCAATGTCGTATGGCTTTGAAGTGGTCAAATACGTCCCTGCAGAGTCGTGGTGGATTTGAAGTGTCAAATACGTCACTGCAGAGTCGTGTGGCTTTGAAGTGGTTAAGTAGGTCACTGCAGAGTTGTATGGCTTTGAAGTGGTCAAATATGTCACTGAAGAGTTGTAACGGCTTTGAATTGGTCAAATATGTCACTGCAGAGTCGTGATATCCAACCCCGAAAACACTTTTAAAATTCTGTTCCTTTCGCCGGTCACTAGTTGACAGTGGCACACTTCCATTGTTTTTCATTAGGGCAACTTAGTGAAAGAGTTGAAACGAGAAGGGCGCTTGTCTTCTGTCGGCAGACTTTATCAAATCATTGCCGTACTTTCGTTGTTTAAAAAAGGCCATATCATCAACTAACAGGTACAAGGCAAAATCAGGAAACCTTGATCTCGAAGTACATTAAATATGCATTATACTAGAAAGAATTAGAGCAAATTACAAGAAAGTTTAAACTGTAGCTTGTGCTTACAATGAAGAGTACACTCAATTACATATACTTCACAACCAATCTTCTGTGTCCAATTTTGTTCTTGTTGGGAATTATATCACCTGTCCATGGAATATCCTATTTATGCTAATTATGGCTCTAAAGCACAGGACTTTCGTTCAAGCCTTGCAGTAGTTTATTCGCGCAAACACTGCACAGAGATGACTGTGATTTAGACGTTGAGACACGTGTTCAGCTGCGGGACATCGCTTATCAGGATTCAGGCGTGCTATACTTCAATTGAAGAAAATGTCACCTTGCCACCGTTGTACGTATACTGAATGTTAGGGGAGCGTTGGACGAAATGCTTGGAAAAGTTAGATGAAAACTGCATGTCGGTTACGACTGTACGTACACCGTACAACATGCGTCACATTAATTTAGTTTTGTAACGGGCGCTAGCTACTGCAAGGCTGTAGGTCGACTTTCAAAGTCAAAGCTATTTTCAACCTTTGCCAGAGTAATGATAAGTGCACTTTGCTCTCTCGTTAGCCTTCATAATCTCTATGAAAATCGCTTTTTTATGGACGTTAAAGCAAAATAAAATTGTATGCTTTCCTGGCGATCATATACAAAATTTAGTTTGACTATCGTAGATAGATCACATTGACTAACATGACTGGCAAATAAGTTAAGTGCAACGGCCGCACGTGATTTGTACCGCAACAACATTATACTAGTCATGCGGGTGGTTGAACTGTTTTCAGCTGAGCATCGCTATTAGATTTACAGAGCGCTGATGGAGAGCTTGTTAACAGCGAAAAATTTTCATTATCTGGGGCACACATTACTCAGACTTCACATGGCAGCTTATCTGAAGACACCGTGTGTGTGGATCCATTTTGCAAACCGTAGAAGATAACGAACTTTGCATGGCAATTCATTTTTTTTGATAGCAGGTCAAATTACAGCCCGTCAAAACTATACACATCATATGAAAGACATTGAAATGTGTACACACTGAACAGGTGCCTCGAGATGATGTTGATATACCGTGAGGCTGGTTCGCACCCGGGGGTGAAAGCTAACGCACTGTTGTCACTCCTTGCACCTTGTGAGTCTAAACGTGAAGAAGTTCACCATTGAATTTGTTGACTTAAACATCTTGTTAAAGCTTTTACGCTTGATACCATGGAGTATAAAAAAATAAACGCAAAAGGACGGCGCCTCCTATTGAGAAATTACGGATATCATATTCTATATTTCTTCCCGCGGCGGGATTTCACGTGCCGGTAGACCCATATGTAGTAGAAGGTATCTACCTGAGGCTAGAACTGCAGCCGGCTTTATCGATAGCATTAAATGATATTCGAAAAGTCTGGCGGAGGAACTACCAGGCGTTTTGATATACATGTATTTAAATTTCTTGGACTAAGTCTTACTTGGGAAACAATCGAGTATATTGAAGACAATAGTATTTGGTATATATACTCTGTCAGTGGAATTTTTTCAAGGTTAAGTTGAAAGGCGAACCAGTGAGCTAGCGCGTTCTGCAAATTGAAATGTCGTGATTATGGGCAAGTAGATGTACGATTTTGGTCTGGTAGTAGGTTGTTTTAGATTCAACAGTCCAACCGACCTACAAACTGATCAACGTAAATCAAATAGCCCTTCAGCTGGGCAGGTTAGTTAAAACATCGAGCAAACTCATTATTAAGGGACCAGCGGGTATGCAACGGTGAGATATCGTATACTTTCAAGTACATCAAACAAAATTGCCACTGTAATTGCTTATTTGTCAAAATATGCGCGTTTTGAGTCTCAAATATCCACTGGTCGCGTAGTTACATTGAGTATACACAGCCGATGGCATATGTCTTAGCGAATGCGATTGGAATGTCGAACCAAACCCTGGATTCGACATATACGACTTTTGCTTCGGCAAAAGTTAAATGAATGTTTCATATAGTTTAGCGTCGGCGGGCACGAAGTTCCATCCCCAGCAGGCATTATCGAAATAAATTTGTCGGAAAGTGATGTTTCCTTTAAGGTGTAATCTAGCTATCCTCCCATGCTAGTTGACTGTGCCATTTCAGGAAGAACAACACGATTTTCTCGTAGGCAGCAATTGTCTCCTGTAGCGTGTTTTGGTACATTCGTTGGCTGCCTTTGGTTTGCAAGGCCATTGTCCTCCTAAAGTACGTTTGACAATCAGTCCGAGATAAAGTGGGCGGCTTTCAAGGAGACTGCATCCACTTTGCTCCCGTGTCTGGCCTCCGCCATAGAGTATGAAGATCGACGGAGGCTGAAAGTTTAGTACGGCCTCGCCGAGGCCTTTTGAAAAGACTTCAACGGGTTTGAAAATGATAGGGAAAAAAACCCAATCCTAAACTTTCGTCCCTGCCCCTCAACATCACTCATATCATCAAATTAACTTCTCGTATAGTGACCGGCGATTGCCCTCTGAGACGTGTAGATAGTTTGAGGTCGATCACTTGTCGGGTATTGTTGCTTGGCCCACGTCTGCCGACCATCAGCGCAGTAGGGTATCTTTTCTAAATTATGTTATCCATTCAATATTCTTGCTAGATGTCTTCTCTGGCCGTCAAATGCCCATTCCCTTATTTTATTAGTCCGTGTATGGAAAGTTGCTGTTACTCAAGCCTTGATTAGTTGGTCTTGGGAAAGTGTGGGAATAACATAGCAAAAGGAAGGAAAATTCTTTTCAGCCTTTCAGTTGTAAAAATATTCACATGCCTTCTTAAAAATGATGGATTTTTTGAATAAAGAGAGCACGCTCTGTCAGATATCGAAATATCAGAACTCCTTGGCTATACAGCGATTTTATCGGCGATTTTACGCAATTCTCAGAGTTGTATTATTCTATATTCGTTGCTGGGTTAAAGGGACAGTTCCAGTAACGTAAGATAATTTTTTTAATTTTGATCTGGAAAAGTGGTACTTTTTGTTTTCTTCTCTTTAATATTTCTCCAAACACAACGTCAAATGCAAACTCGACTCATATAATATTTAGTAGTTGATAATAACATTGGACAGCTATGCTGAGCAGTTTAACCCCTAAAGTAGGACTCTTAAGTTTTGTTCGTGTCCAAGGTTTACTCTCTCGTAGAAGAAAATTCTTATTACCGTCCAGTGAACAGAGTCTTAATTATATGCACTGAAACTCTGATCAGAAAAAAACAGCTTCATGGAACGACTTATTGTTGATATTTTGAAGGAGAATTTCTCTTTGAATGGTATAGATTACAGCGGAAGAACACGAATTCTTTATAGCCACATCTGTAATAAAATTCTTTTAATCTTGATAGGCTGCACGCTGCCAGTGATTCTTGATTATTTGGTTGTTAAGATCTGCTGGACAAATGAAATTTCTTACAACATCACGCTGTTTGAAACGTTTACGCAGCCGTCAAGAATGTAGCGGCAGCGTGCAGTAAAGATGTTACCGATGCAATCTGTCTTGCCAACCTGTACTCATTTTTCAAGCAAAACAATTGCATACCACATCTGGGTCGAGGACACAAGATGTTGCAACATGTTGCAGGAGTGAGATGTCAAACCCCCGGCAGTTAAATTAGAGCGTACAAAGTACCCAGCACTGTATAGGCAGACTTACATCGTCGTTTTTTCTTGTGAGCAAATTTGAATTGCACTCGTCAACTAGTTCTGTGACGGGTATCTGTCAGTGTCACATCTAGTAATTGAGGCGCGTGTCACTTCATAATTATCATACGATGATTGGCAGATCTATAAAAAAGCGACCAGCATGAAACGCAAGACACATACGCAGGCTTGTTTGTTATCCCCGTGACCTCTCCAATATGCCGGCTAAATTTGTTGACTTACAAATTAAAACCGTCCCTGGATTGACGCCGAGTTGAAGCGAATGGTTGAAATAACGAGACGGGACTGTCCTCAGCAATCCCATTAATTTCCAATCTACGGTTTCCCACCGCCGCGTTGCAGCTACGGTTTCCCACCGCCGCGTTGCAGGCAAAGGATATTCAATACGTCCAAGAAGTTTATTGGCGAGCATATTTTACTAGATTGCTAGTGTGTATCGCTGCTTGCCGATAAAATGTCTTTTTTATCTCTTCAAATTCGATATGTTTGAGCTATGATGTCAAAGCGAGTTATAACCATACATCATAAATGCTGCAAAGGAGATTTAATTTTACTTTAAAGTAAGCTTGGGGTAAGAGAGAGAGAGAGAGAGAGAGAGAGAGAGAGAGAGAGAGAGAGCATGCAATGCGTATATGGACACCCCACTCTCTCTCTCTCTCTCTCTCTTAACCGATCCGTTGTCATTACATAGACACTGCCAATTCTTTGTTGTCAACGGTCTCATGCGCCTGCCCATTGATTGCACATAAAGCGACAGTGTCGAAAAATTTGAGTTGCCAATGAATCATAAATTTTAGATAACGTGCATTTTTATTACCTCACATGTTCACACACGTGAGCTAATGTAGCAGCAATGTCTGCCTGTCTGTCTGTCTGTCTGTGGGCCGATATCTCAAGAACGACTTACCGGATGAGAATCTAAAAGATTCGTTTTGAGAGGTTTTTGGAGGGCGTGGCTCGCATATTTTATGTTCATTTGCATAATTAATGATTTTAGACAAAAAAGACATACAATGAGAACAGCTGCACAGAATTGTATCAGATTTCCTACAAATGATGATCACATAAGAATTTATCTTGATTATCTTGATTGACTTGACCAAAGTTGATGAAACTTGCTGTACACATGAAAGATACTATGATACAACATTATTGAAAGTCTTTATGCATTTTTACTTTAGCCAATTCCTAATTGCATATTTAATGAGCTTTCCTAATTAGGGAGTATATGTCTTGATTGACTTGACCCACAGTCCCTCCTTGGTGGAGGGACTGTGCTTGACCAAAGTTGACGAAACTTGCTATGTACATTGTAGATACTATTATACAACATCATTGAAAGTCTTTCAGCACTTTTACTTAAACAATTTCCAAATTTGCATATTGAACAAACTTGCCCTATTGGGGATATATACCTGGACTGGCATGATCAAAGTTGACGAAACTTGCTATGTATATTTGAGATACACTGATATACAAAATGATATAACAATCATGAAAGTTGTTTCAGCAGGTTTAGATAAACTTACTACTAATTTGCACATTGAACGAACTTTCCTTATTTGAGATATATATCGGGATTGACATGACCAAAGTTGATAAAACTTGTAATGAACATTAAAGATACTAAGTTAAGAGATTATTGAAAGTCATTTAGCATGTTTACTTCAGCTAATTACTAATTTGCATATTAACGAACTTTCTTAATTAGCGGGATATATCTAGATTGACTTGATCAAAATTGTTGAAACTTGCTCTATACATTGGAGAAATTATAATGACCAAAAGTCGGTTTAGATTTTTAGAATATCTAATTACTAATTTGAATATTCAATGGACTTTCCTAATTTGAGATATATATATCCGGATTGTCTTGATCAAAGCTGACAAAACGTGCTACGTACATTGAAAATACTACGATATGGTATTATTGAAGTCATTTAGCATTTTTATTTTAGCTAATTACTGTTTGAGTATTTAACGAACTTTACTAATTAGGGATGCATATCTGAATTGACTTCACCAAAGTTGACTAAACTTGCTATGTATATTGTATATACTATGATATAATATTACCAACAGTCAGATTTTGTAAATCATCTAATTACAAATTTGCATATTTAACGAATTTTTCTAATTAAGGATATATCTTGATTAACTTCATCAGAGTCGATGAAACCTGCTATGTACATTAAAGAAACATGATAAAATATTAAAAGTTGAAAAGTTGTTTAGCATTTTTACATCAGCCAGTTACTAATTTGCATATTTTACTAACTTTCCCAATTAGGGTGGAAGACTGGAAGGACTCTAAAAAGTTTATGAAATGTGTATTGTTGAGAGAATTATGCTGTGTAAGTGAAAGATATTTTGCATCTTTACGTCAGCTACTTTATAATTTGTATATCTAATGAACTTTCACAGTTTGGCATAATGGCTTGAAGGACTTGTCGACCAAAGGTAATTACATTTGTTATGTAAAATAGTGATATAATGACACAAATCAAACAAAGTTAGTATTTTTATTTCAGCTAATTACATATTTATATACTTAATGACGTTTTGAATTAATGTGTTGTGAATATTGTTCAAGATATGGATCATAACACTTTCAATGAAGTTGCAAACATGTAGCAAAAGTTTAAATTCACAGACAACTGCAATATATACTGAAACACGTGAGCATTTTCAGTTCTAATCTGTTTCTATATTTCAATTGAAGATATTCAAACCGAAATTTAAACAAACTACAGTTAAACGATTAAATCTGTGATTTTTTTATTTCACACGACTTTGAAAATATGCAATGACTGTCCACAGCCTAATAGCGTATCGGCTATCATAGACTGGAAATTCGAGCGACCACTTTCGACTTCTAAAAAATGAAGTTTCAAAAGCGTTTCAAGTTTACTCCCAGTGGTTTGTGTGTTAACGGTCACGCCTCAGTGATACATTATATTTTCTTAAGGGATCAAGTTAGTTGTTAGACAGCAATATCAACGGATAAAAAAGATACTGGGTGCGAGAGATAACTCCACCACATAGCTTAACGCTACATTGAGCTACCGTGTGGCATTACGAGTACTATAATCATGGCGACTGCCCGGTAAAAGTTTTGAAAACGTTTAAGGTTTCGTGTGGACGGATTTTTGACATATCTTTTATTATTTTGATACTGTTTCTATACGATTAAGACAGATTCTGATAAAATGTTCAGTATTGTGACGAAAATATCGTAAGGGTATTCGTTAAGTCAACATTTGAAAGTGTAGGACTGGATAAAAATATATATTTTCTTATATGTTCAGTTGCTCAGTTGCGGTAAGAGAAGACTGTGACCTTGAAACAAGATATCACCAATGTATAAATCTATAGAAACTATATATATATATATATATATATATATATATATATATGTGTGTGTGTGTGTGTGTGTGTGTGTGTGTGTCTGTGTCTGTGTCTGTGTCTGTGTCTGTGCTGTGTCTCTCTGTCTGTCTGTGTCTTTTCCTTTTGCGAAGGACACATGTTTTTCCCCACGTCAGAGTTTTATACGACACCAATTAAACTGTACGGTGCCATGTATTTTGTGAATACAAGAAGATAACAATTTTAGGGCCAATAGCTCTTCAGAGCTCATCAAACTTAACGAAGAAATAAATTTTCTAATGAAAGCTCTACCACATTTGAATAATGTATTCTTCAAAGTGACAGTCGTATCATTTAGGACAAAGTTCAAGGTTTCCCTTGTCATGTTTTCGTTATAGATCGTGGTCTTTTAAGATTTTTTTTCAGGAATGCGCCTCTGGAAACAGATATTAATATTTTACAGTACGTCTTTAGTCTATCACTTGTGAAGGCTCATTTTTCAGCTCATGGAGTAACTAAAGCTTTCAGCGGCTTAGTTTGCAAAAATCGAAAATTTAATTTTCCCTATAGAGTTAACACAAGGTCGCGGCAGTTTTGAATTCCATATATCGATAAATATTGAGTTATTTGTTTTTTCTGGCTGCAATTTTTTCACGGTGACCCATGATTTTTATGCTTGATTTTGACAGGGAATGGTTTCACGGAAAATTTGAGCATAAAGTTAAGTCTTTGAATTTCGAGGCACATTTAAAGCGTCATTGCATTTATTGGGGATTGACATCTTTCCTTGATTGAAAAAATAGGTCTGGACATGGTTTGTGAACAGTTTAAAATTATCGATAAATTTAAGCTGAGATAGTTCAATTTGTGTCCAAAAATATAAGCTCAGCAACTCCCATGTTTTTGTTATATTTTAAGTGTGGTAAACATAGAATTCCACTCAAAAATTTAGATATTTACATTTTTAAGGCCTTAATACACTACACCAGTTCGTTATCATTGCAACATTGACAGATCCAAGTCTTCACAAATTGTCTCAGTACTGCACAGATATCTATTAAAAGTGAATTTCGATATATCACTTCTCCTTAACTTCCCATAAAACCTTTATTAGTGTAACGCAAGGTCACGAAACTCTGCGTTGATAATTACTTCTCAGAGCGTTTCAATGTACTTTGTCATCCAAGCAAGATATGAGCTGTGAACGCCGTACGAGGTTGTGAAGGGACCGTGCTTGGATATTTGCGTTGATCGTCATCGTGCAAACTTTTCCGTCGGCAAGACTGCTCTCTGAGTGAGTGCAAAGCAAACAGCATTAGGACCATTTAGGTGACAACTCACAACCAACGTTTTTCCTGCTGAAAATAACCGGCATTGTTTATTATTTGAATATTTAGTTGGCAGTATGGCAAGGTATTCTAGCTGAAATAGTTCACTTCTCATGTCAAACTAATCAAGAAATGATGTCCATAACGAAAAGCATTACACTTAAAATGGAAATATTTTGCTTATATGAGATCAGTATTTACATTTTGCAGAGAACCATTTGTAACAGCTCTCCGCTTGGTTGGTTTGTATATTTCAAAGCATTGCTCTGAAACACAGTCTGTGTGAGCAAACGAATGATGACCGCGAAGACAAAGTGTCCATGGATGACAATTGATGACAGTCCCTGTCTGTCTGGGGTAACCAAAAAGCGACGACAGCTGCCACCTAACGACATACAACCGTGTTGTTTTTACAATTCCCGAAGAAAACAAACAGGTCAAAACAACAACACACCAACATGCACACGACTTCTTAAATATTATAAACTACGCGTGGCAGTAGTCACATGATTTTGTGAGAAATGATACGAATGAAGTGTCAGAATGCTTGTTATGAACACGATAATCTGTTCATTTAACGTCAACTGTTCGCACCCTAATCACAAAAATGTGTTATATTGATACACTGTCAAGGGAGATTAATGCATATATGCTTGCACTTTACTCGCAAGGTTTACCTTTAGACCTGCTAAGTATATGCAATGCTACAGCCCTTAATAGATAAGAGAGCACGAACCAGGGACCAGGATGATCTGTGGCATAGCGATGTTGCGACCTCTTCGCACCAGGAATTCTTTAAGCTTCACACTTGGTGTGATAACATTTGCCCAGCTTTTTTAAACGAGAAAAACACTACTCCGCATTTTTTTTAAATTTTCCGTGCTGGAGACTTACCCATTAATATGAAGAATGCACCCGTGGCGAACTTCAGTCCCGGCATTTTGAAGAGATCCGTCGGGTGCAGACCTAACTTGCGCGCGTTTGTTCTGCGAGGTTGGCCGCGTTATGGGTTGTGCGTTGCACCTCTACGCATTCTATTTCAACAGAGTATGGTCGGGACGGTATAGCTAGGTTTGCAATTGAACGTCTTGGTATATCAACAGCCGGCCACATGATAGAAGCTATCAAATCGGCTCCCTGCAAATCAACTCGCTGACGTCAAGGTTCCGACGATTCTATTCCTGATGTAGGGTGCCAAGACAGCTCCAAGGTTAAAGCATGGACGTCTTTACTGATATTCGCCGAATATCCATAAAATACACCTCTTTAATTACCGATGACATTTGGCTTGCAACAAACAAACGTGAAAAGAAAATTGTTAATTGAATAAAACAGTCACGAAGAACTCTCTTTGATCACTAACTTTTAATTTTCACCTCATTAGATCCAGTAATATTGAATGCTTCGGGCGAAATCGTGGGCACTCTACCATATTCCCTTTTTAATTAGGGTAAAACGAATGCCAAAATAGTAGGGATGGTTTTTTTTCAGGTCACTCAACCACACGAATGAAATTCGAGCGTCCTCATAGTTTCTAGTACAAAGAGTAGAAGATCGAACGATGAGTTGCAAGGTTACGAAGACCCCGGAGAAACTGGCCTAGGAAACTCATGCACTGAAAGAATCTCTTGAAGACAGAGCTACGTGTATTTTTACTGCGTTGTGTTGCGCACTTATTGGATATCTCCTGTCATATTCGTCCGCAATCACGATTGAAAGTTCCTCGTTAAGACTTATAAATTGTTTTCCGTTAGCATTTTCACAAACACTAAAGTTGAACACTTGCACTGATAAGATATCTTGGGCAACTGTGGGATTTATTGTCGATTAGGATACTATGGGAAAATGCTGACCAGTGTATGCTAATCACTATTTGGTAATTACAATTTGACAGCGAAGAAACCAGCCCACTTTTGTCAGAGTGCATGCGTAGAGCCGGTCATTTTGATATCCATTTGCAAAGATACCATCGCCTTTGGATTAATTTCTCTCCCCTTGGTGGTTTTGAAATTTCAAATTTACCATTGGCACATCACATTGACTAAAGCAAACGTTCAAAGAGAAAAGTCATATTTAAATTCGTTAAAAGACATTAAATTTAATATTCCCGTAAAACTTATCATTTTTGTGCTGTTCCTGATTTTGACATGAGATCCACACAATCCATAGATATACCACTCGAAAGTTTAAAAGTTAGTGACGTCAAATGTCATCAAAATATCAGCAGGTCGCCACCTCGTTGAGTAAACATATACAACACTCTAAGTGGACTGGCCTTCCCAACCATTAAATGTAAAATTAAAAACGTCCCAGTACCAAGAATAGAACATGATGCATATCGCACCAGAGTTCTCGCCAGCTTCGTCTTTCATCGCTAGCTTCAACTACACGAGAACCAAGTGTTTACTCAAAATTTCTAGCTATACTCCAGTAGCATGTCTGTATGTGTAATAGTATATTTCGTGTGTAATCGATATACAAGGCATAAACGCAGTCTTGATAGCCTTTGTTTCCATCGGCTACAAGAAAGCTATTCAAACGACTCTACAATTGGATATATTCACTCTTTACTCTGCTTATAGCTACACACCAGGAGCCTTGTGTCTTCATTGGTGGACACCATACGTAGTAGATAAAGAAACTTTGCTATAGCCATGTGTGGCATGGAGAGAGAGAGAGAGAGAGAGAGAGAGAGAGAGAGTTATTAATAGAACTTGACGTTTTATCCTTAAAGTAGATTACTTTGATAATCCCTTCTAGGGACGTTTAAACGTCGTGTTTCATACACTAATTGGGACTGACTTTAGCGGTACCTTCGAAAGGTCAAGGTGTTAATAACTAATAATCGAGGTTAACCGCGAACTCATCATTATGTGTCTTGATTTCCTTTACAAGATGTAATAACATTATTAGATGTGTATCATGGATTTTAATAGCGGCTGAAGATTCATCTTCCAATGAGAAAAATGCGAGTCTGTGCGTCGTGCATCTTTGCTGATGAAGCTATCACACAATCGTCAATGATTTGTAACTGTTTAGAAAATCTAAGTGAGTTTCACAGTATTTACAATTGAATTTATATAAAAAAAAACCTATTCGATGCCAGGAAGCTACAAGAAATGGTGCAAAAGTGGGTCACATCCCCAATAACTTGCATTTATTTCAATTTGTAGCTAGTTTTTCCTCTGTACTGCCATGTCTGTCAAGACAAATAACTTTTCCTGTGTAGTACATACAGTGATTTAGCCACCGCCTCGCCAAGATCCCCATATCAGATACTAAATGGTTAACCTTTCTTTCGAAAATGTGTTTAATGTTTGAATGAAGAAAGAGAAGAAACAAATAAACAGACAAAATCTGTGGGCGAGTGCTATTAATGGAGCCCTAGCCAACAACCTGTGTATTGATATTAATTCTCAACATTGTTGTTGAAATTAACATTGCGTTGAAAGACAAATCTTGGTGTTGATAAAACGTGTTATTTGATCCAGATGTATGTTTTGTTGGAGAATTGTGTGCAGCTGAGCCCTCAGTCATTCATTGGTGAGTTTCGTCGACACTCTTGTGTATCAGATCACAAGTTAACTTCAAACTAATAAGTCCTATAAGTCAATGTGTCTTGCTTCAAAAAACTTATGTAAGCTTAGGAGAAGCGCTTCTGAACATACGGATCGATTTATCACTCGAGCGCACAGTGCATCACCGACTTGCATCCGGCGACTGTCATAGGTTAAAGGTGGCTGATCTATGTACGTGACGAACTGGCCTGATATAATAACCCAGCCCAGTGGTCGAACGTCTGTGTCTCCTACTGATAACCAATGAGGGCGCTGCATCTGCCTCTCAGCTGTTTTCGGCATTGAGCCATCCATTGCAATCGCGTGCCTCAGAGTAGCTGACTAAACTGAGTAGGAATGTCAATGCCAAATTCTTACGGCGAGCTACTGCACTTCAGTCGTCGTCAACTTACACTTTACTTTACAAGGTTGTATCTGTAAATAGCTGATGTGTTTCATTTGATCCTTGACAAACAGAGTGAGGCTATTATTAAGTTACTAAAAACGCAGCGTCATCACAAATATGTTGATGTGTTAATGGTGAGTATTTACACTGGAAACACAAACATTTAAACAAATTTTTAAAATTCGGAGAACATCTTGACACTTAAAACGGCTCTGGGTAATTTCTACCGACCTTCTAGGTCACGATTGCAAGAAACGGAAACAGTCCGCGGATAAAGATATTGCACTTTTCGGTACTAGTTGATCGCAGTCAAAACGAACTCCATATGGAGGACGATAACCTGTAATCACTGCCTCGTTTGAATTCATTATTTGGAAAACGGCATGTCATTTTGTAGCGATGCAGCGCCACCATGATGTGACCACAGGCGTACGGAATGTTTCCTAGATCGTCTTCGGATGGGAAGTGACTGACACTGTACTGTGAGGCCGAAGGCCGAACCTCGGTACTGTATGTATTCTTATACAGTACCGAGGTTCGGCCTTCGGCCTCACAGTACAGTGTCAGTCACTTCCCATCCGACGACGATCTAGGAAACATTCCGTACGCCTGTGGATGTGACCGACTAACTCGTAGACTGATCTCAATCATGCGTGCTATCATCATGCGAATCGGACAGCTGCAATTACGTAAATGATCGCAGTGACGTGTGCAGCACATGCCGTTCGAGAAGGAAGCTTGAAGACCAGTCAAAACTAAACGTCCTGGGATGTTTTACTGCTTGTTGCTTCGCCCTTCTTATGAACGAGAGACATATCGTTTCCGAGTATAGAAGTTTGCCATTGGCCACATATAACAGATGACTTCCCTATTGGCCTATGTCACCGGATGATGACGGATGACGTCAATCACCAACCTACTCACAGGCTGTGTTCACTGCAGGATATCGTGAAGGTGGCTCTAAAGTATACATGGTAGTCCATGAGAAAACTATGCACGAGTATTTTCCGATATAAAACTAGCAATTTCTGTTCATCTGTAGACGTTTAATAACTAATATAAATGTACTTGATTAGCATGGGTTGTTTGCAAGTGCACATATGAACAAGAAATCTGATTTTGGAATTTCGTTGAAAATGTTTATCCGCTATACATGGAAAGTTGTGTTAATTAGTCAGTTAGTCCATTTGACTAGAGATAAAACTGATAAAGAACATGCCCTTTTCAACAGTTTTTAAATAACACGTCACGAAAAAGGTAGAAAAACAGTCACTTCAAGAGGTAGAAAAACAGTCACTTCAAGGTCCGGAAAATAAACAAGGAGAGATCATTCTTACTCTCTGACCTCGTGTGAGGTTTCTATCAAAGTCATTGTCAGTCATCGAAGGTGAATTCAGAAGACTGGAATACTAGACAATCGTAGGGTAATATTACACTATTATTGGTGCTCATCCACTTTCATTTTCGCTTTGCAAACCAGGGTAGCAGCTCAGACAAAATATTTGGTTAACAGTTGGCTTGTGTGTACTCGTGCCTACTTCCATGTTAGTGACGTCAGTCAGCATGCCAGATTCAAACTGGTAAAAAGCGTGTTTTATCTTTGTCTTCCTGACAAAAGTTCACGCTTTGACACTGTACTGACTCGCCCAGATTGTTGAGGTCACCTGGGAACAAACATCAATGAGCATTTGTAATTTCTGCAACTTAACATAATCATTTCAAGCTATCTAAACATAGAGGAGATAAAAATTGTACCCTTACAATATTGGTCTAAATACTATACACGACTTACGTCATATCTACCTAAGTGGGTTGACAAGTCGTCTGCAACCCTGAAATTAGGCTAGAAAGTCAATCCGTTTCTCCGTTTCAGATTTAAACCCTCCGATAATTTGATAAGTCTGGGGGATATTTCTCTTAGAGCAATACTGTCAACCTATGTGATCGCTTTGATCCTGTGTCAAATACACAAGTTGCGAATTAAAATTTTATGTAATCGGGATAGTAGTACTTTAACTTTTAACATACTGATTTTGTTTGTGTACATATGTGTACATATGTATGTATGTATGTATGTATGTATGTATGTATGTATGTATGTATGTATGTATGTATGTATGTATGTATGTATGTATGTATGTATGTATGTATGTGTCTGTGTGTCTGTTTCAAATAGCCCGCTTATCCTCCTGAACCTAGAGTGGACGCAAACCAAAGAATTCATTAACTCTCGCCTTTACTCCATTTACAAGATTATCTTAGAAGAAGAAGTATTTAAAAAAGGAACAGAAACCAAGTATGCTAATGTTATGTACAGTATACCTGAAATCACTTAAATTGTCAAAATACCTAAACTAAACAAGTTAAAAATAGCATTGATGATACTGACTTTCTCGATTAAATGAAAATTTCAAAATATTCATTCATTGAGATGTTGGTCTAAAGGTACGACCCGAGGTTATCGGAAGGACATGAAATAATATGCAAGCACATTAGATATGTCGTTGTTAAATCAGACAAATTTATACACGAATGCTGTGACTAAAATTACCGCCTGCTCTCAAGTGTAGGAAGCTGACACATTTTAAGGCTGTTCACTTCTTGTAAAACTAACATACTGATGAGAGCAATTGTACCTCAAATTTTATTTCCGTACGCTCTCAAGTCCGCGAATCAAGTGCGGGCATTAAGGTGGAGAAGAATATTCAAGATGGTTTTTGATTAGAGATGTACAAAGCAATAATATTTTTATACTCTTAAAATGTTCACAAGTTCTTTAGAGACAAATCTTGACACTTTAAAATCCTTGGCATGATTCATTTGTATGCCGCACTGTACTTTCCAACATACATCGAAAGCGTTCAAAGAATATGTATACGATTTATAGCTGTTGGCTCGTCAAATCTGTGAGTCAGAAGAGAGTTCATATTTTGTTCCATTGTAAATGAGATGGTGGAAAATCATGGTTCGTACAATTTCCCGGTCCACTTAACAACAAAGGTGACGTCATGTTTGCAAAGTAACTATATCTGGTTCATCTATCATAGTTATGAATTACATGAAGCCATCATGAAGCCATGGAATCCTGAAAGGTTGTTGATATAAACTACAGGCGTCTTTTAAGACCCTTAAAGGTTTCCTAATTTGACATACCCATGGTGACATTTTTCCAAAGGCTTGAAAGTTACTTACGACAAAATTGGATTAAGGGAACCGAAAGCTGTTCAGAGTTTTACTTCGTGACCATTTTGAAGATTATTTATTTGGCAATGGCTGGAAAAAAGTATGCGCCTGTCAGAACTGAATGGTTCGTGTGACCCTGTTGACCCGCGTTGACAGGATACATTCCTCGCTAACACGATCTCATGTCGATAACACTACCTTGGTGAAATAACGTACAGTACAGAAGAGAAACCAGGGTTTGGACTACCACGGGCTCAAAATTAACAGTAGTCCCACGTCCCACGACAAGCAAAACTTGTTTCCGGACAACCATTTACAGAATAGGTAGTCCGAAGGGACTACCGCCCATCCAGGCACCTCATAAAAATGTAACGTACACAGGAACAAGGTAATTGAAGGTCATGCATTAGATGTCTGATGAATTTCACGTGTAAGATTTTCAAACAGTGGTAATAGCTTGCCATTTTATACCTGGGTTCAGTTCGTGTACTTGTGCCTACTTTCATTGAGACAGCCTTCAGTTGGTAGATCCGAACTTGTTCGTTGGATTTCGCTGTTCTTATCTTTCTCTTATTCACGACAGTTTGTGATTCAGTGTTATGCTGTCTAAGTGCCTAGATTGATGAGTTTACCCAGTCACAAATTTAAAAAGGCAAGTGCCTCCAAATATTCCATGACGCAATATGAATCATGGGAAAATACCGTAAACAAGTTTTCGCGGAATACGAGCCAATCGAAGTGGACAAGGTTCTGGGCTGTCCTAATATAGTTGTTGTGGAAAAGGAAGTTTTGCAGATCAAAATTGTCTTTAAATTGATATCATTTTTGTTTCAAGGCGTCACTTTGCACACGGCGGTGGTACCTCTCAGTAGCTAAGAAAGCATCGTATTCGAAGCACATTGAGTTTTAACCTTTCAACAATTCGGTAAGTTGAAGCGACATTTATTGCAACTGTTAAACATTGAAGACCTTTTGTGATCTTTACAAAATTGTCAATTAGACATGAAATATTGAACTCGTACACAGCTATACAGCTAGTTGTCTTTTTCGCCTTCTCAAATGTTAACTCCTCGTTATGTCAGTCCGTCGGCCCTTCCGTTATGTATGTGTATAGAGGAATTTATGGTAGATCTTGTAACATCTCGTCCATGCTTTTTAAAATATCAGCCCCTACCCAATGCTTTCAATATCACGTTTGTCACGATAATAATACGTTTTGGTTTTCGGTCATGTCTTTCAGACTAAGAGAAAACTGTAGTTATGCAAGGTTTAAATGAGTGCACACAGGTTATTCTGAAGGCGGGAAAGGAACATAAAAGGCAACTTGGTAACGCCGTCATCGTTGGAACTGTCTTTGCATTGGATGCCATCGGGAAAGCAGCTGTGTTCAGTTGTCCCTGCGATTTCAAAGTTCTTTATTCGGTTCTATACTTGACAAGTCCTGCATTCTTCTTGTTTGTATTGGGTGAGTGACATTATGTTTGGTTAGACCCTGTCATGTCAGTATTGTCGTATCCACTTAATTGATTGCAGATGAAAAGCCAAGCTACTTATTAAAAATATACATTAATATTTATTATTAAGCTTATGTATGTCATAACTTTGCCCGAACCATTGCTTTTTTACTTTTGACAACGAAGTCCTCATAATTCAATCTAAAGTTGTCAGAATTCAGTCCTGATAGTGTGGATTAATTGGCCATGAAAGAAGAAAGAAAAGTCTCAATAATGCAATCAGCAAAACAAATAATTTCGAACTTGGATTTGATCCAGACCAACAGCTCAATTTCTCGAAAGCGTTTAGCTTGGCAGTGGATATAAAACCCCGTGTAAATATTCACTACGTCAATAGATTTGGCAGTACACAATTGAATGAGAGATGATTGGCGTATTGAATAGACTTTTACAAAAATTGATGATATCTCTTATGTACAATGATGTAGTCTCATCTGTGCAGACATACTATACTCTTGTAGCTAAACACTTTGTACTGCACGGGAGAATTATTTCTCTATCCAGAGCTTTCGACAACTATTCAGCCGTCTTTATCAATGGTGTTGATTAGCACCACTGCGCATGCGTGATCTTAAAATATTATCCCAGATTCGAGGAAGTCGATACCGTCCGCCATCCCGATTCAGCGTTGGTTTATGTGCTCTTATGTATATCGCTTCCTTAATACCTCTCTTGAAGCAATCTGGCTCCCGATCCAAGATTTTCACATTTTCTACCATGAAATTACGACCCGGGGAATCATTGTGAATATGTTTAGAATCTATCAGTGATAGGCTGGAGGAGAAAACCCACATCAACAATGCCCTTCATCACTGTGGTTATCCATCCTGGGTAATTAAGCAGGCTACCCGTATCAGAAAGAAGGCCCAAACTAACTCAGTACAGAGGAATGGAAATCAAAAGAAGGTGCATGTAACTGTTCCATACATAAACCTAACAGAAATATTGCAGCACACTTTCAGAACATATGGTGTGCAGTTACTCGCTAAGCCCTTTAACACCATCAGACAACTACTGGTATCCCCGAAGGAGGCACGGTTTTACAAGTGGTATAGCCACAAACTGATGACGTCAAAATCGCCGTACACAAAACACAGACGCCCCGTAATTGCGGCACTGACTAACTAATAAGGTTAAAATAATATAAATTTGCACTTTCTTCAAATCACTGTCACAATCTCCGACTGCTTAGTTTTTGTATCGGGTGAAGTACAGTGGGGGCCGGGGGCATCATTTTACAAGTGGTATAGCCACAAACTGATGACGTCAACGATGTGCGTACTTATGGAAATGAGATCAAAGGTTACGTTCTAAAAGGGGCGATAAATTATTTTTGGGGTAAGAGTTAGGGTTGGGGCTTGGAAACTTAGGGGGAAATGATTGAAAAGAACGGTCCCAATTTTTTTACTATTTTCACTCCTTTCCTCATTTTGCAGTATCCTATTACTCTATCCATGTCTTCTTCAGCCAGCCTGATACCCTTGTGGAAGCAACGGTTGATTAATGACAAGGGAAAGAGGTCACTTCTTTTGAATCATTTCCCCCTAAGTTTTCAAGCCCCCATTCCTAACTCTTACCCCCAAAATAATTTATCGCCCCTTTTAGAACGTAGCCTTTGACCTCATTTCCATAAGTACGCACATCTTTGACGTCATCAGTTTGTGGCTATACCACTTGTAAAATGATGCCCCGAAGGATCCCACACCATCGAAATACGTATGTGATCCTATTTATCACATCTGAGGGTTGTGGAGATAGTGAATGCAAAATGGACTATATCGGAGAAACAGAACGATCCTTGCAAGCCCGAGTGAAAGAACATCGGCGTCCAAGCTGCGTCACTTCAGAGGTTTCTTAACGTATTCACAATGATTCCCCGGGTCATTATTTCATGGTAGAAAATGTGAAAATCTTGGATCGGGAGCCAGATTGGTTCAAGAGAGGTATTAGGGAAGCGAAATACATAAGAACACATAAACCAACGCTGAATTGGGATGGCGGACGGTATCAACTTCCTCGAATCTGGGATAATATTTTAAGATCAAGCATGCGCAGTGGTGCTAATCAACACCATTGATAAGACTATCTCTTATGGTTTTTACTATAATATGAAGCTTAATAAGAATGAATGAAAGATAGTATATGACGGTTCCGCCTGATTGGATTAATAAAACGAGTAGTATAGAAGAAGCCGTTTCCCGGCAATTTTTCTAGAACATTCCCAATTTCACACCTTTCTGGGTAAAAAAAATGAACGGGCACAAGAGCCAACTCCGTAACTGCATAGTGGTTTGCTCGAACGTAGTTAGAATGGGAATACGTGATTAACGTGGCATAGACTACGAGACTACTATTGTCATGGATTTTTTGTACAAATCTAAGCATGTAGTTTCTTTTCCACTGAGAGTAGAAGGCATGGAAAGTTCAGTGAATAATAGTAATGATGTGGCTAATGCTGGTGTAGTCACTAACGTAACCAAAGAGGAAGAAGCTAATGCGGACAAAGTTAATAGTGTAATGGTGTTATTGATAGTGGTAAAAGTAAGGCACATTAAGGATTTACGCATTAGAAACTGTCAAGAATTAGAATTGAATGAGAGAGAAAGCCTTTCAGATGTACGAATCGAGACTCTCTGCTCACGTCGGCAATAATATAACAGGGGTTTAGTTAGACACAGTCTATTAGGCTATAAACATTGAACTCCAGTTGACTCCTTGGTGTAACTCAGTATTGATAAAAAGAATGGTTTCATTCTTAATACTGAAATACCAAAGATAACAGGTGGAATAGCCTTCATGGGGTGGGGGTGGGGGTGGGGCTTATAGCTCATTTGCATATTTAAGGAATTTCTATGACTGGACTGTATATCAATACTGAGTGCACCGATTATGATGAGACCCATGCTATATATTAATCATATTTAGCTCATCACGTTAGTTTTCTAAGCAAGACGTTCTAATTTCTTTATTTGCATATTGAATATATTTTCGTAATTAGGCTATATATTAATACTTCGACCATCGATTTTGACTGGATTTCTACCATATATTGATCATACATAGGTCTACGTCTGTTTTATGAACAAGAGATTCATATTAATATCTCATTTGTATACTTAATGAACTTCAATAGTTGGGCTCTGCCTCACTACTTAGTTCACCGATTTTGACCAGACCTCAGGCAAAGGTAGTTCCACTAATTGTGTTTGTTTAAATCGGTACAACGTTCTAATTATTAGCTTATTTGCATATTTAATGAATTTCTGGAATACGGATATGTCAATATTGAGCGCATAAATCGTGATTACCATACCTATTAATCATACTTAAGGTTTATTATACTCAATCTTTTTTGACGACGCTATTCTCATTACTAGTTCATTTGCACATTAACGAATTTCTGTAATTGGGATGTATGTCAATATTGAAAACACTGATTTAGGGTTTGACATCTGGCATTAATTAATCATATGTAGTTCAAGTCATAGTAAATGTTTGATGGGCACGACATTCTAATTACTAGCTCATTTACATATTAATGAAATTCTGTGATGAGGCCAAAACTTATTAATAGTCTACGTTTGATTGAAATTCTGACATACATTGGTTGACTATACTCAGATTTGTTTGAGCTCAACGTTTGATTGGTGTGATAATTCATATTCATCATATACTCACGCCCGTATCGCCCCATGCTGTTGATGTTTACCGTAAAATATTAGCCATGATATTATATGGTAAACGTTAAAATATGCACGATAAACGTCATCAGTTTTGGAGTTTTCATGAACTACATTGGTATTTTGGGGTAAACAAAGTAAACAAACAAGATGGCTGCCTCTCTCCACCTACAATGCAATGTTGCCGACATGATAATTTGAACGGCTGTGCAGAACAAGGATATTTCTGGACGCTAAATACGTGAATACTATGTTGAATCTTGTGATATTATCCTGGGGTTATTATGTAAAGATCTTGTAAATTTTTAGGTAAGCGCTAGAAAATATTCTACCACTTTCATGGCACGGTAAACTTCCGAATGGGGAGTGAGTGTGCAGCATGACAGAAATGTTGCACGCATGACATCTATTGACATAGCAACTCTCGGTGTAAAAATTATACCGCCGCCTCTCTCTATTCCGTGTAAAAAGTTCTTCCCGTATGACTACTTTTGAATCCCCGTTACTTTTCTCTGGGTGTTCATTAAGATAGGGAGGATTTGTCGCACGTGGTATTGTTGACTTCTTTGAATATGAGTGAAGCCTGTTTACACAAATATTTCTATATTCATGCACATGGCGGAATAAAAGTAAAGCTTCAGTATTTAAGGTTGTTCCTATCATTTGTAAAACTCCCGGCGTGGGTCTATGTTAAATCGGTTTCGTCTCATGTCTGATTCAGCACTCATGACACTCATGCTGATACGACACAGGAACAGGTGATATTGGGTCATAACCTTTAAATATCAAAGCTATATATCTCAAAAGTGAATTGAGTGAATTTGATAAGACACTAAGGAACAAAAAGTATACTAACAATAAGTCATACTGGAAGTTGATGGCATGACATTTCAGTGACTTTAATCAGATTTCCAAGGTACGTATCATAGCTGAATACTGTGAATTTGAACAAGTACAACATTGATTGATCGATTACCCAAATATCTCTGATGATTAAAAGCTTCTACTCCTACATCCAACTTCTTTTCCGCAATTGAGGGAATTCATTTGACTTCAAAAATATGCAGGGTGACGTGTAAAGTGTCAGTAACACATAGGATTACTGTCCACCTCCACTGCTTTACCTAACATTTTGTATTACAGAATTGAAAAAAAATATTATTGACTCAATAGTGTACTGTGACCTCAAAAGTGTCCCCAGAATATTCTGATGATAATATGCTCCCACTGCTATATCCGACTATACCCTTACATAATTGAAGAGATTCGTTTAGCTTAAAAATGTGCCACGTTTTCTGTACAGGGTCCGTTACTAAAAACATTACGGTGCACTTACACCATTTTTCCCAACATTTAGTATTGAATTGAACAAATACCTTTGACTCCAAAAGTGTCAACAGACCTCTTAAGTGTCCCCG
Source organism: Ptychodera flava (assembly GCA_001465055.1). Lineage (NCBI taxonomy): Eukaryota > Metazoa > Hemichordata > Enteropneusta > Ptychoderidae > Ptychodera > Ptychodera flava. Next base: position 130,599 of record LD350280.1, on the reverse strand, counting down.
GATAATTCTGGTGGTTATATGCTCCCACTACAATAGCCAACTAGCTTTACGTATTTGAAGGTATTTGTTTGCCTTTGATATGTGCAAGATGACCTGTAAAGTGTCAGTTATTTATAGCATTATGGTACACTTCCACTGCTTTGTCTAACGTTTAGTGTTAAATTGAAAAGAATGCATTTGACTCCAAAAGTGTTCTAATGACCTCAAAAGTGTCTCCTAATTATTCTTAGTGGTATGCTCCTAATGTCATACCCAACTACTTTTACATAATTGGGGAAGTGTTTGACTTAAAAATGTGCCAGGCGATCTACAAAGTGTCAGTTACAAATGACATTATTGTAAACGTCCACTAGTTTGTCCAACATTTAGTTTTGAAATGAAAAAATATCTTTGACTCCAAAAGTGTCCTCCATGACCTCAAAAGTGTCCCCTGATAATTCTGATGATTATAGTTATATGCTCCCACTGCTGTATCCAACTACTTTATGTCTAATTTGAGCAAATTGTTTGATTCTACAAGTCATCTTAATATTTATTTTTACATCTAACTTGAATTAGTAAATAGCAGTTATAGCTATGACCTCAAAATTGTACTTATCGACTAACAAGCATCCCTGTATAGCATATGTATGTTTGGAAAAAACATCAGCCATTAACCTTATCAGTTCATTTCCAAGCTCTGATCTTATGCTACTTGAAGTGTTAAATATCAGCAAATGGTATAACATCAAAACCATCCCTTTGTATCGGACGTATATTCTTGAAAAACACTAGCTCAAGCCCTTGTTAACTCTATTCCAGACCGAAGTATTGTACTTTTATATCCAATTTGAAGTATTAAATAAAAATAATTAGTATGACTTCCAAACATCGATATTACTTGAAATCTCTCTGTAAATTTTAGATATGTTTCAGGACAGTTTCTGAGTGGAGCCTACTCCCTAGTTTCATGGTCAGTGCACCGTCGCTGTTGTCTCAACCATTACAATACCTTGTCAACAGTCTCACATACAGAATGTCCAATAAGTATTTTTTTAGTTTCGTTAAGTAGCACACTTACTGCCTTTTTGGTTCTGTTCTATGCTTACTGTATATGCCATGTCTACTATTTGGTTTGATTTTTGTATAATATTTATTGTTAATTTTACCTTGGTAAGTTGTTTAAACGGATAAAAGTCTGCCAATGACCTTGACTTTTGTTATAATAAATAAATAAATAAATAAATAAATAAATAAATAAATAAATAAATAAATAAATAAATAAATAAATAAATGAATAAATAAATAATGCTCATGAATTAACAAGGTGATGATCTGAAGTTTTTGCCAGTGATCAGGATTATCATTAATGGACTATTCACATAACAATCTAAGAGTCAGGGAACAGTCAGGTTGTATGTTTCTTATATTATAGCAATTTTAATTCATATGTAACTATACATATAGGACTTGGACAGAAATTACTGGCGGAGGCTGCTGTTAAAAGGGTCAAGTCACAGTCTAGAGTCTTGTGAAGACTGACCAACGATCTTTGATTTATTCTTCTAGTCAATATGATATTTGATATTTACTCTCTCTTCCGCACTCCCACCGCATAGGTATCCTTTTGCAGTCGGCCACCTGGCGTATCGTTACTGGAGCTCGTCGATTTGGGACCAAAGTATGTAGAAATGGCATGCGGAGTATCTTCGGACGCTGTCTGCTAGCTCCCTGTGTTTGGATTTTCATTACATTTATGGATGGCCTGTAAGTGCTGCCCTGTCAATTTTCTTCTACGGGAGAACCTTTTGGATCTGAGAGATCCAATTTATTCTTTGCTTCGTGTCATAGTCTGAGAGACTTGTTCATGTTTGTAGAATTGTGTAAAATTCTGTGGAATAGATTTGTGTAGAATTGTAGAATTCAGGCAAGGAATGTGTGAGTGATTGTTCAGTAGTATTGCATTTTATTGTTTAGCAATAAACCCTAATGGTTTAGCAAATGAGTATGAACATTTTCATTTATACTCTATCTCCAACGTAAAACGAAAGGTATTGATCATCCTACTTTTTTGACATATGCTACGTTGTACTAGTAAGAGATGGTTGGGTATCAACGGCTTAGGACTCGTACAACCCACCCACTTGTAGAGGCTAGGCTTAGGAATATGATTTGGGTTTTTTTCTGTCGGGTAAATGCCCTGATAACTGTTCTAGAGCTCCACCAGTTACTTCAAGGCCCTGATACTGAGTGTGATGACGTTAAACATATGGGGTTATTTACTATCCAGACATAGATAGCGCGAGTGTTAAGGGATAGGGTTACTGTACTGTTACTGGGGAAAGTGTCCGATGGATATCCACGGGATGATCATCCTATAACTGGTGATTGTGAGACGTGGAAGTGATTGATGCACAGGACTTGTACTGTGAGTCTCAATATCGCCTATGAATAACAAGTAAGATCGACAGTGTCACTTTGGGTGTGGCACCGTCAACCCATCGACCCAAAGATATTATTTTATAATGGAATCTTTAAAACACGATTGGAACTAACTTGGGATAATGGGATCTTCACATTTTTTCAGATTTCTCAAAAAGGTCAGGTGCCCTATAGCTGAATGATGCAATATTACAAAATACTCATAAAAACAAGTGTATGATTTTTTTAAAAAGCCGATGATCTTACATTTGCAGATTAAATAAACATCACTTCACCATCAATAATCCCAAATTAGTTCCAATCGTGTTGAAAGTAATGTTGAAGGTAACACAGGCCTTAAATACGAAAGTTTTAAACTTTGTTCATACTTTAAGGGAACATTTGATTTTCCCTCGGTTTTAAGAGAACAATTACAAAGTAGCGCAAAGCAAAACTAAAAAGAGGCTCACCTTGGAAATTCTTTAGACTTAAGAAGCATATTCAACTTCAAAAGGCCACCTTCCTGTGTTTGTTCTGTGCGGTGAAAGTAAACATTATGATTTCCAACCCGTTCTCGAAGTGAATTTTCCTTTCGCTTTACATCAGTCTCACATACTCCTAACTATACCTGCACAACCTGACTAATTTCACAGGGTTCTTTTACAAGACCTGGCAATATAGTTCTCGATCGGTCAGACTTCTACTGTCAAAACAAATATGGCATGAGTAACACTAAAAAGATTGGAGTTTGAATTTTTGCTAGAATACACTACTAGAGTGATACTAATCGTTTTTCTATTTTTATTTTTATCAGCTGGTTGGCATGTGCTCGAGCCGACTGCTACGACAACGATCCGACGTTTTCGGATTCAGACAAATCGATGTCCCAATTGGCTGGCTTTATCTTTCTCGTTTTAGGGATGGTGGTCGCCGTGGCACTCTACTGCCGAAGCGTCTACATCGACAACTTTACCTATGAACAACGGCAATACTTTGACATATACACGGAAGTTGAGAGAGAAGTACTTGAAGAAAAAATGAAGGTACATTTCATGGAGTTCTATACATACAGACATCTCTTAGAAAGATCTCAAGGCCGCAGCAGTTAACTCATTTAGTCGTGAAGTTGTACCCAAGTTCGATTTTAATTAAAATCCTAGGTGGATTTACCATATTTTCAAATCAGGTCACAGTTTTGTATTTAGAGGGGCGTTGAAACGCGGATGGTGGGGAAATGTAGCTTTATATTCTATGATACTATAGTAAAAATCTGTAGCTGAGAAGCTCAGCTCCAAAATGGCGCAAGTCCTGATAATAGCTCCCACCCGTAACGACCTAGAGGGAATGGTCGCTTTAACTATTGACCTGCCAGAATGTGAATAAATAGCCGTGAAACAACCTAACGAAGTTTACGTCAATGTCTACTCTGAATATTTACATAGACTAATAGGGAAGTCGGGGTATATAAGGCTATGTTGGTGTAATTATTTAAAATATTTCGTTATTTTTTTCAACAAAATAGACGTAATATTCTTCTCCTTCTGCCAAAGCTATGTTGACTTACAAAGAACGTACTCTTCCTAACAAGACGCACTGTGTAATATGTTACGTGATTGTGGACAAAAGATTTATTGTTCCGACTTAATAGATCAAAAAGCTAACAGTTATATTGGACATGATACAGGTACAAGCTCAAACAATAGGCATATAACCACGATTTTGAGAGAAACACGAAAGTATATTTAAGAAACAGAAAAAGAAAATATGCTCTTCACCGAGCGGCATATATATATATATATATATATATATATATATATATATATATATATATATATATATATATATATATATATATATATATATATAATAAAGAGATAAGTTGGGAGTTCCGTTTTATAGACGCTTACCTCACTTAACTGTTCCATGTATTCAATTCTCGTGTACAAGAAAACTTATTTTAATAAGTAATAACATATTAAATTTCATCACATTATTATTCGCAGGAAGCTGCGAAAAAAGAAGCAAAAGAAAACTCCGCTAAGTTCTTCCAAGAAACTGAATCGAGATCACAGCCAGTACTGAATGAACACAAGTGGAGAGAGTTACGGGATACTTGGGACAACATAGTGGAAGAGCACACGGAGGCGTACACACCGCTTTATGGATGGGCAAGATTTCACAGCAGACCGGGCAACAACGGTGGCGCTATCACTGCATCACCGAATGGAGCTAGTGCTGCAACTGCCAGTAACGTGGTGCCAACTGCAAGCAACGTGGTGCAAAATTGACTTGATCCGTGATGGTTGTGTCGGTTGGTTTGAGTTTGAGACGTTTCTGATAGTTAAGAAGTCCATGTTCTTGAGAAAGTTTATATGCTTAATAATTTTAACTTTTGTTTAGTCTACTTTATTAGCTACATTGTTTTAGTCTACTTTCTACATCGTATTTAGAAATAGTCAGTCTATTTCTCACTATGTCAGCATTGAATTACATGTGTATCATGCATTATAAAGTGTTAATAAGTGCAGACACTTACTTTGCCTAAAATTAAACCTGTAAAGTAAAGTTACTGAGAGATGAAGATACAACAGAGTGCAGCTGTTAACATGACAAAACCGTAAACAAGTTGAATTGTTGATAGTGGGCTTGCTAACCCGATTAATTGTATCCTGGGTCATGATTAAAACTACAGGTACTGTAACTCTTGACAATTTTTCTGCATATTGTTCCGTGTATCAACCTCAATGTTTTGGCGCATTTCCAAAAGTATATCGACATACCATGTATTTAATTTGTCAACGTGGGCGTGCCATTGTTTGGCTTTCATTGTTTTTGTCAAAGGGAGGGGGTCGTCGGAACAGCGCTCTAGGGTCGCATGGTACCCATACGACTCTGTATCTAAGGTACAATACTGTATCCAAGTTACGTTGGCGATTAATGGAAGTTGAAACATGTTAAACATAATGTGCATTGTAAAAGTTGAATGTTGCAACTATGTTGATGATATGCATCTAGGTTTGCTGCATGAACAACTTTTTTTTGTAAACCGGAAAGTCCCACAGGCGCATTTCTCAACCCCCTCCCTTATAGAGGAAATTCATGCAAATATTTATCCCGTCAACTAGAACTACCGAGTGTTCACAAGCGCTTTCCTTTTCCTACTGTACTCAAGATTTGCTGGTTTACTCTCAGTGCTGTCTTTTTTAGTTTGCCAAATTTTCAGTAAGATATAAACATGAAAATATGTCTTTTTACACAGAAAAAATACGCAGAGAAAATTACGGTTATTCTGAATTCCGAAGGTTGCGAGTTTTGTTCTTAACTAACTAAAGATATGTTCATTAAGGAACGAAGCAGTTTTAGTTGCCTTAGGTAGCAAGCCCTACCCTACATAAAAACGCAAAAAGTCTGAGTGATATACAGTATATAAAGCACGAAACTTACGGCTCTGACAACATTCTGTAATCTCATTACTGATCACAACAATGTGACGGTCGAAATTGACTTCAACACTTGTCAATTTTTCATTCTGTTTGTAAATAATAAAGCAAAAACCAAAAGAAAGATATCGCACACGTCATAGACAGGCTTTTATGGTGTTAACATCAACTCAGTTAATGTTACAGATGTACACTGTGATTTCAACACCCTCTACTTTTTAAAATGCCGACTATCGAAATTTTCTAAACAGACAGGTCTTCTATGTTTACATTCATTTAACTGAAGTTCGATATGTAGGTTGTATTTTTGTACAATATGTGTTGTTGGCCAGACAATCACCCTTTCAAATGTGTTATTGGCCAGACAATCACCCTTTCAAATGTGTTATTGGCCAGACAATTACTCTTTCAATGTGTTATTGGCCAGACAATTACTCTTTCAATGTGTTATTGGCCAGACAATTACTCTTCCAATGTGTTATAGGTCAGACAATTACTCTTTCAAATGTGTATTGTCAGACAATCACTCAGATGTGTTATTGGTCAGACAAATACTCTTTTAAATTTGTTATTGACCAGACAATCACTCTTTCAGATAAAGTATTGGCCAGACAAACACTCTATCAAACGTTATTGGCTAGACAATCACTCTTTCATACGTTATTGGCCAGACAATCACTCTTTCAAACATTATTGGCCAGACAATCGGTCTTTCAGATGAAGTATTGGCTGGACAATCACTTTTTCAAACGTTATTGGCCAGACAGTCACTCTTTCAAGTATGTCAGTAAAAACTTTCACCAGCGTATAATATATTTGTCATATTTGAAAATATTTACATTATGCGAGAGAAAATTAAACGTTGACTGAAGTGGTGTACTTTAAATTTTAAAATGCATGTATAGTTTTGGGAATAAAGCTGTATGTATGGCATATTTTACAGTGTCGATTACGTCGCTGCAATATTTTCTCGTCTCTTTCCTCTGACCTGTTTCTCGTCATAGACTGTCCCTCGTCTTGAAATTCGATATTGTATCGTTCCGACATGTCTCATGGCCCTCTATTTGAAACTAAATCACAATCATTCAAAAATGATGGAGATACAGCAGTGTTAATTGCGTCAAACGTCTTTGGACCTGCTACATTGCAGTAATGAATTTCCAGTTTATTTTTATCTAGGTAAAAAGGAACATCAAGTCGATGGATTGTGGAAAGTCGTCGAAGTATTATTTTTTCCTAGCGTATCGTATATCCTGGTGTCGCATTCATCGTGGTCCCTGCTTCTCATGACATCGGACTTTAGTCCCGACGCGGCAAGTAAAGTCATCAACTTTTGATGACAGATGCCATACACGCATACTGACACACACACACACACACACACACACACACACACACACACACACACACACACACACACTCCCTCGTGATCGAAAAAATTCCTCGGATTCTCACTACAGTGAAATGCATGTCCTGCCAATCAAATATCTTCTCTTTTTTGTATCATGGTTACTCTATCCCAAGTAGTGTAACCTGTTTTTTCAACTGACAAAATTCTTTCAGCGGATATAGAAGTATGGTGGAAATAATTTGACAGAATAAATAGGCTCATGGTAATGATGACATGGTCCTTATAGTGTCACATTTCTCATTCATAATTACCGGCAACGGTGTTAAATTGTGAAAAAAAAACGTAAAAAAAACTGTAATAGCCAATTAATTATTACCACACAAGCAAGGCTTGGAATGGTGGTTTTGGACAAGGACACCATGTCCCAGTCATCTCAACCAAAAACATTGTTTTTCACATCCATGCCAAAGTCAATCCTAAATCGGGAAAAATCGACCCCTAGATTAGTCCACAAGACTTCACAACCAATCAAAATGCCACATTCCAAAAGAAAGCATAATCGCATACAAAAGAAACAAAACACATTAGTGAGGACAAGACTTGACAAACAACCGAACAGCACGATTCAAATGTTTAACTAGACTGGCCTCCAGTCTAGTTAAACTGTCTGTCTGTCTAGTTAAACTGGCTTGTCTCGGCAGCGCAGGTGAGTTACTAGCTGGCTAAGGTATTCACCCCACGATCTGCGCAACAGCCTACCATTAGCGCGTCGGTCTGCTGATGTTCAGTCCTTCAATTTATGGCCCACACAGACTTGGAGCAAGTCCAAGGTTTAACCAGAGACAGCGTATTCAACATATTTTAACACTCTAACACCTTGAGAAGAGCACAGCAATCTTACATCCACCAAAACCACGTTAGCTCAAGCGACTGATGGTCAATGTATCTTGATAAAAAACTATTTTTAAGATTACAAATAACAATCAATGTGAATAAACAACAACATAAAATATACATTAGTGATGGCAAGACTTGATGCAGCATCGGGAGTTTCAAACAATGCGCGGAGCCACGTTAGGCATGATCATTTTTCATAATGTGAAACAAATACTTTACAAACATAACTTGTGGACAGGTCTTCGTAGACGAAACACTATAGACTGCGTTCACAAAAAAACAGGGGGGACTGGAGTAATTCTGGGGTATTCGAACATTTTTTGGGTAGTAGAGGGGGACTTGAAAGTTTTGCTCTTCCTATGGGGGCACCTGAAAACATTTTGGTTATCTTTCTTACGATTCCAAGGTTTGGTGGGTAATTCTATGAAAATGTAATAACATTTTAATGTCATCCAATTGTTCCAATTTTAGAAGTATTTCGTCACATTTCATTACTTTTGTCTCGAAAAAATCTAAAACTATATGAATTTTCGTAAAAAAATAAACAAGTAGGCCTAGTATCAGGGTAGAAGCCGCAATTGTTGATATTTTTTTCAATATTTCTATGCAGTATATATAATGTAGTTTCTTACTGTCTCCCTACAGCATGCTGAAACACACAGTATTCAGTTTGTCGTCAAAAGCTTGCATATATGAATATTGGGTGATAATCGAATTAGAGTCCAGACTGAAAGTCATTTGTCAATGATACAAATGCTTGGTATATATTTGTGGCAAGCTGAATACTGGACAGTTCAACACACTTTAGGAAATAGAACAAAATACAGTTGTATAAATTGAGCAAACTTATTGTTAAAATTATCAAAGATAATACAGCTACTGCCCTGCTACTGCCTACGGGCAGTGTCACTGTCACTGCATAGTGGCAGTGACAGAGATAGCTCTGACTGTGAAGTAGCTGAAGAAGAGTTCGGGTCATGTGACGCTCATGACAATGAAACATACTTGTACACAAGATAAGACCGGAGAGCAACACATGGAAGACCAGACTTGAAAGTTATCAGGCATTTTTGAATTCTGGCATATGGGAATAATTAAATATTAAAGAGAAGAGATGAGGTCACCATGCTTGATTTTCTAAATTTTCACATTCTCACCCTAAGAACGCAAAAGTAAAACTTTGTGCAGTAACTAAATGGAATGATTTTAATTTTACCAAATTTACCATTATTACACCAAAAATTTCGGCTATGTAAACGTTTATTAGATGGAATAGTTTAACCTTACAGTACAATCAATTTTGTAAAACTTATAAGTAGCATCTAATGTAGCCAAGAATTCACAATTTGCATACTCTCTCATGATCGTCATTGAGTGTGTGCTCTCGGGCAGGTGCAATTGGCCTTGCGTGATTGAGTTAGATTAGCTCAAGTCGGCTTTGACTGATAAATCACAAAAATCCACTGATGTGTTTTAAAATGAATCAATTTAAGAACTTGCCTTAGGAATATGATTCTACAAACTGCTAATAACAGGTAGTGTTAAACATGTGGGAGCAGAATCGCCCAACAATTCATGTTTATTTTTTCTTTGTGTGCATCCCTGATAAATATGCGGCTATATGATAATTTGGGGGACTTGAACAATTTTGATCATATAGACAGGAGACCTGAACATTTTAGGGGTATCGAGGGGGTCTGAAAAAATAAGATTTCAATCGTGATTCCTCCAGCGGCCCCTCCCCCCCNNACGTCAGCAACAAAGCTATGGATATCTGCCTTTGTCGTGATAAATCTATTTCACAAAAGTGCATGTTAAGACAATGTAGCTCACAATGTAAGTTCTATTATCGAACAACAAATCATCCTGCTGAAACGTGCATTTGGCAGTATTTGTAGATCCGACGTACCTAATACACCATACAGTGTGCGATTGAGGATGTGTAATGGTTTCTGCCAGTCACATCCCTAGGGAATTTAAGCCGGCTTAAAGGGATAGTAGCTGTAACTTTTGAGAATACTTTCACTATTTTGTTGCACGTTGCGAACTATTCATGATGAATAAGCATACTGAATCATGAAGAATCATCTACTAATTGACCTCAGTACGTAACATGTATCAATTCTTCGTGATAAAGAATGTTGACGAAGTGAATTTCTTGACGGAGAGAAATTCAATGATGTTGACACACGGAATGCAAGGTAATCGACTTTGTACGCATGTGCAAGAGAAGTACATGAACCGCATAGTCTCGGTTTACCCAGACTGCAGTGGGGCTCTACTTCCGCCCGCCCACACAGAGTCTGGGGCAATCCTACGGAGAAATCTTAGAGCCGGAAGATGGCCAATTGAGGCGTGAGCGATGCATCTCGGGAGCAATTTCATCCAAGATGGCGACCCCCTGTAAGACTCTGTGTGGGCGGGCGGAAGTAGAGCCCCACTGCAGTCTGGGTAAACCGAGACTAATGAACCGCACAGTTTCAACTCTGGGTCAACATGGCGTCCACACTACAGCGCGCAGCGCAAGCGACCAGTACAGTGGGTCGACCGAACAATGTATCTGTCATTCACATTGACAGCTGGAAATATAACTGACAGTTTGGCAATATCCGATCCCATCATGTCTAAACAACATCACAGTTTTTATGGAAATAAAAGAATGGTCATAACTTGCATTAGCTATTATTCAGTGAAGCCACTACCTTTCCTGCAAATGTCAGAACATGACTTGCAATGGTGCTAGTTAATTCACGTAGGAGGGTTGCTCTTTGAACCACTAGATATCGATAAACAATCCTGCCGCTTTAGTTTTTTATCATTTGCATTGAATTTTATTTCAAGTATCATTGGGATTATCAGGTTGGACAGGTAGTTTTGTATAGAGCTGAAGATAGCTTATATCCAATGGCCAATGACACCCATTTGTACATCTCTATAAACATTCAGCTGTCCCAATTTGGCGGACCCAGACAGATACATACCTGTCATCACTACTCTCGATGACGTCATATTGGCCTGCTCTTCGTTATCCCCCATCTTCCTAGATATGTTTTCATTTTACCTGTAAGTGATAGGTTCAGTAATTGTTCTGGATTGTTAACATTTGCAATGGTAAGATCTTAAGTCGTGCAACAGCCAACAGTTTCTGTATCTTTCGCACCCAACGACCACGCCTTCCTAACTTTGAGCAATCTGCTGTACCTATAATGATTAAGTGTATATTGTCACCCTCAGCAACACAGTGCTGGTCAAAGCTGTGTGAGGTTTTATTGATAATCACCGACACATTTCGTGTCCGCCTATTTTAGTTCAACTCACCGCTTCTAAGGGAGCGTTCAGTTATTATG